>CM023359.1:26392123-26408838 GCA_013282895.1 Eriosoma lanigerum
TTTTATTTAAGGTTAAATGTATAAATTCGAAACAAAAAAAAATTTCTTTTTATTCACAATGACAAATTGATTCAAAATTATCGTATTTTTATTAAATCTTTTTTAAAAACCTTGATAAAAAAGCTTTTATTTAAGGTTGAATGTTTAAATTCGAAAAAAAAATTTTTTATGTTTCATTCACTATGATTTATTAATTCAAAGTTTTCGTACTTTGATTAAATTTTTTTAAAAAATCCTAGGAAAAGAGTTAAGTTTAAGGTTGAATGTTTACATTTGAAACAAAAAAAAAAAAAAATTTGACAATGACGCATTGATACAAAATTTTCGTACTTTTATTAAAATATTTTCAAAAATCTTATTAAAACAGGTTATATTTAGGGTTGAATATTTTGTATGTAAGTTTAAATTTAGAGAAGAAATACATTTTATTTTAAAATATTGTTTGAAATCTAAAATTATTTCACTATTGTTTAATTTAGCTTAAAGCAATATTGCTTTTGTAATTTATATTATCTGTCTAGACACAAGCATTGAATGGATTATACTGATTGAATATTGCTTAATATTAAATTTGTATAATTACATTATTATTGCCCAACAAGCTGGACACATAATATGTACAATTTTGCACATACAATTATATAAATAAAAAAAATATAATACAAATTTGTCATCCTTAAAATGCATCAATTTCATTGGAGAGTTCAGACTAGACATTGAGTATTGTTGATATTGTTAGATGTCCTCATATTGTCAGGTAAGTGGCATAATAAGGTAATATGCATAGATAAATATATACATATTTAATATTTTATTTCAATCTGGTAAAATAATATGACATTATGTAATGTGTGGTCAGCTATACCTAAATTATAATCTATATGTTAATATTTTTAATAATTTAATATATATTATGAGATCTAAAATGATAAAAATATGAATTTATTACAAAATTAACAATAATATGGAGGGTACTGTTTAGATACCATTTCAATAATGTATAGAAAACAAACAATATTAAATAAAATCAATAATGATGGTGATTTATAAATGATTTGTTTAGGTGGTATAGTCCTTTCATAAATTCATGGTTACCAAAAATTAAATTAAACCAAAATAAATCGAATAACAATTTTTTTCATCATACTCCTTTTTTCCTTTACTATTGTTTCAAATCCTCAAATCCAATTATAAAGAATAATATAAAAGGTTAAAAATTATCATGTTGAAACATAAACCATAATGTGGAAACTACCTATAAATTTCATTAACATTATTTAAACTTAAATTAATTAAGTAGGTACAGTTAAAGCCTCCACAGTTACTTAACTTCCACAAAAGGAAAATAATACATTCAATTGATGATACAGATTTCTTAACGAAAATATCTACTTAAGTGAAACTAGATAATGTTACTAATACTATCAAACTTAAAATTAATTTATTTTTTTTTGTACAATACTTTCAATAAATACCAATCAAAAATATTTATTACAATATTGCATTGTGCCTATTTCACAATGTAAAAAATATTACATACATTTTCCTAAATATCATTATAAAAATCAAAATTAATTATGAGGATATGAGAAATACAAATTGAGTAAACTATACTATGGTAAAATAATTTTAGGTTGAAGCATGTTTGTTTCTTCTTCCACTTGTTGCAATATCTTCAATCCACTGCTGTTATTCTACACTTTACTGTATTACAGCTATTTGTTATCTTTACCATAATTTATAAAGTTCCCATCCATTTTTGTTTTTTAATATTTTCAATGCATTAAATTCTACACAAAGTTTGTAAATCTTTGGATTCTTTGAATATGTATATTTGTGTGAATAAGTATAAATCAATTAGAACATTTTTATGATTAATTATCATATTATGCTTGCCAATAATTTACTTTATGATATTAGAGTATATTTTATTTAATCCGTATTAGATTATAAAAAATAAAAAAATTGAAACGGCTACGCCAAAAATTTTACAATTTATGCAGATATATCAGGATTTAAAATGCAGCGAGAGTAATCGTTAACATCAATCACTTTAAAAAAATTATCAGTTATTTAAATCTGATTATATTTCATTTTAATGTGCATTTGATATAAATGTTTTGAAAAGTATTGTTATATTTCATTACATCCGTTTGTAGTTTCCTAAAAATATATCAACAGTAATATCCTTTTTTGTAATACAATGCCCAGATTTTCAATTCCAAATATAATTATTGCATAGATTTGCTTATTATTAAATCTTTTAACTGTTGTTAGACCACTCAACTATTGTGATGTCACATTAATTATATCCATATAGTGAAAGCATAGTTGTAACTTGTTATCCTTTATGATAAATTCCTGTTACTGTTACAAAATGATTTTTACTTTCTAGATTCAAGGAATGTTTATGCTATTTTCCATAATAAAAAGTTAATTTTGGACTATATAGAATCAGCAATTCAAATAAATAAATTTTGTTTATATTTTATGATATACTAAATATCAGCATAATATTCAATTTTATTACATTTTTATATTCTTAAAGCTTTATATACTGAATGATTTTGTTAAGTAATACTTAGTATAGTAGGTACTCAAGAAAATACACAAATTTATTTTCTTTCTTAAAAAAACATAAAATTTATTACAATTTAAATAAAATATTTTTTTAAAAGTTTAAAAATGTCTTTTATTTTATATACATTCCATGAATCAAATAACAGCTTTTGGTGAAAAAGTATACCCAAATTCACAAAATAATGCTTTCCAAACCCCATCCTCTCTTCTTCAACATCTGGAACAATTAAATCGGTTCTCATGCCCTGTGATGAAACGGGATAGTTTGATTCGGCTAAATAAAAATATTATTTTAATTAATATTATTCAGGATATATTATTTATAGGTTAATAAATATTACCATCTTTTAATAATAGTAATTCTTTAGTTTGTTTAATTCCAAGAGTGCAAATGTTTGGTATGTTGGACCAAACAAGGGACTTTTGTCTTTCAGGATTAATATGATGCGATTCAATAAGAACAGGGTCAACACACAATAACCTAAATTTAATAATTTTTTTAAAAATAAACAATTATTTAAACATATTTATTAATAATATTTTTACTCAGAAATAGTATTTATGATTTCCAAATCCATATTATAAATATTTTCATAGAAAAAATAGAAAGGTTGATTCTCATTTAGATTTTTAATATGTATTTTACTCCAAATACGAAAATAATCAAAAAATAATATTCCTGTTCCACTGGTATCTAAAATAAACATTTAAATTTTTTGTATTATATTATGACTAGGAACATCTTATTAAGAATTAATTAACTAAAACTAACATAATAATTGAATTTTTTTAAGAATTTAGAAACTTATATTCTACAGCTATTATTTATATTAACATAATTATGTATTCTAAATTATTACCATATAATCCTTTTCCTCTTGGGTGTAAACGTGATAGATCAGAAGTAGGCGAACTGCCTATCAGTAAATTTATCTGTCCCAATTTTTCCAGCATCTCATCATCTATATCTATAATTGATCCTAATTGAATGATATCAGGAAATTTGAAATAAGTCAATATTAATGCATCTGTATTTATTTCACTACTGTAATATGCTTCAATATCATAATTTAATTCCTTCAATGCATAATATCCTGGCAGAAAAAAAATACAAATATTACACTGAACTATACGATATTTTAAATTGAATGTCATATTCGTTTTATAAAATATCATATGGCAAATAAGTACTGTACTCAATTTTATATTTTTTTAACAAACTGTAACTATTGTGTCAAACAATATTTTACAAACAAATATTTGCCAATGTTTATATTCTATATTCAACCTAAAAATCATAATTAAACGTTCTGTGTTGCTGTTATTTTGCTTTATTTCCAGTTAGATGACGGATTGAGTGATGCGGGTATGTTGCTCTCTAAATATGTAGCTGACCTCTCAAAAAAATTATAATATGTGCTGTTAATTATATTTAAGGTTTATTATTAATTAATTGTTTATAATTTATTGATAGTTAATGCATTTTATTCACATCCATTATATATTCACATTTATTATACATATAGATTGTTGATTTTAAATAATAAGAAAATAACAAATGTTAAATTAAAATATTTTTGTTGTTCATTACCTGTACCAATACCATCAAATAATGAAAGTACTCTTAACCGAGGTAATTTTTGAAAACTCTCAATTTGTTTTAATAGTAATTGCTCCATATTCTTCAACGCCTGCAACCAAAAATGATATTTTTAAAAATAAATTTGTGATATGATTAATTTTTAATACAAATACAAACTTCCTCTCTATTAGAACTGCAAGAAAGTTCTGAATTTTCTGTTTCCATATTATCTAAAATATATTATACATATTTTATTATATATTATAATACAAATATTTAAAATTTATTACTTATTATAAACAAAAATTAGATATGATAAAATTTATATTATATTATTATAAAGTAATTTTAAGTAGATATATTTAATGTTTGAGCTATTTTAAATTATAGGAATCAAATTGTTTTAATGTATTTTTATAATGTTATTTCTTCATAATTCTAAATATAATAGAGCATAAGGCATGCAATTTTCATAAAGTGTCCTATTATTTTTATTTTATATTTATAGCAAAACCATCCTTCGAAGGTTCAATTATATTTACACAGTAAACTTTGTAGATATGTGTTGTTACATATACTAATTGGATCAGTTAAATCCAATTTCTAGGGAAAATTATATATTTTAAAGTTATTGACAGTGCTATAGACTATTATAGACTCGGGTGCAAATTTTTATATGAACCCCTATTGGCTATTAAAGTAAAAATTTTAATAGCACTTGATGCTCAACTAATGATCTTATACTTTTATTAGCAAGTGGGCCGTTTGCATTGGTTGTTGTACTGATAAATTTTGGATTTAAAAAATTACGAATATTTTTTTTATATAAAATTTATATAATCTGTATAAAAAAAATACAATTAGCATAACGGATGGTTTTTTTTTTTAATTATAATATATGTAGCAGCATGAGTGACTCAAGGGAAGAACCAACCAGTGAAGGCACTTCGGCATGATTTTAGAAATTATTTAGGTTTTTTTTATTTTTTCTTTCTTTGTTTAATTTATACGATCTTGAGGTCATTGTCGTTTGAGTCTTTTGGGGGAGGGCTTCCGGTGACGGATAGTAAGTTTTTAACATGAGGATTGGTGTGATTATGAAGGCGATTTCTGAATTTAAAGTAAAATAGCTTGGCTCTTTCAGTGACTTTAGGAATATGGTGATCTGTGTGGTTTTAGATATAAGTAGGAGCATTGGTTTTAAGTCCGAAGAATTTTGATTGGAACACTTGTATTTTTTGTATATTCGATATTTGGCAGTGCCACAGACCTGTATAATGTACAACTATATGGGCTTAAGAATATTATGATATGAATAGATATGAATTTTGGTTTTAAGGGGTAGTTTTGAGAACTTACAGAGGGTGGGTCTGAGACAGTCAGAGTCGTTTATTTAATTTTAATTTTGTTGTATGAATGTGTTTAGCCCATGTCAGACATAATTTATTTAATGCATGTCAATTTAAAAAAACAGAAAAAACAATTAACTTAAAATATATCAACTAAAACGCAACCATGCATAAGGTCTGATAGCTATAAAATTTAACAATTAATCTCGTTACGTTAAAGTAAATAACTAATTTAGGTACTTAAACATTTTTTTAACCAACCTTCAAAATCATCCATTTTTCGTACTTCCTTTTTCAAGTTATTCTTGGGTAGATCTAGGTCCTAGCCTTCTAGGTATGGTAGCGTAGTTTATGAATTGGTCGATCTATATGGCTATATGCCGCCATATTAATAGGATATTATTACTGTTTACTAACTACTGGTTATATACGCAATATTAGTGATAACGTAATTCCAAGGACTATACAACTACTCAAAATCCAAACAAAACGTTCACCTATAAGAAATACATAATATAGAATAATTTAAAAGTATAATTTTTGAATAACGTATATTATTATAATATTATATTATTACACTATATATTCCCCTGGGGGAAATTAATTTATAAATGATACACTTCATACAAATTTTGTATGTAATTTTAAATTTAGAGAAAAAATACATTTGGTGGGAAAATATTATTTGAAATCTAAAATTATTTTATTATCGTTGAATTTATCTTGCTTTAATTAATATTACTTTTGTAATTTAAATTATCTGTCCAGTTACAAGCGTGGTAATAGTGATTGAAAGATTGCTTATTATTAAATAACATTTTAGATTCTAAGCGGAGCAAGAAATGTATTGTTTAGACAACAAAGATATTTTTTTTTTTATGTATGAAAATATTTTTTCAGGTAGAAATAATTGTCCGATTACCACAAATAGCTTTCAATAGAAAATCGTATCATCTTGGTACTTTATTAAGCTTATTTTTCGAATTTATCCACAATTTTTCCCTAGAAGAAAAACTACCAAAAGATGGCGAAAAATCAGCAAAATTACGATTTTCGTAATTTTTATTTTTTATTTCATGATAACTAATTGAGTTTTAACCGTAGGGACTTGAATTTTTTTTAAATACTAACATTGGTAATATACAAGTGTGGTAAAATTTTAGAACTGATTAGTTGATTATTTAGATCTATGAATTTTTTTACAAATAAAATTAATTTTGATTTTATTTAAAGATTTTATAGAAGCCTAATAATATACTATTTGATATTTTTACAAAATATTTTAAAAATCGTGACTGACAATTTTTTTTATAGGCTTTTTATTATTTTTCTTTTTCTAATGTATGAAAACATTTTTTCGGGTAGAAATAATGGTCCGATTACCACAAATAGGGTAACCTTTCTGTACCAAATTTCATCTAGTTGATATTTTATTTAGTTCTTTTGCCAAAAATGAGTCATTTTTTAAATTTTCCAAAAGTTTTTCTTTGAGAGGCGGAAAATCGGCAAAATTACGATTTCCGTTTTTATAAATTTTTTTATTTCTTGATAACTAAGTTTAGATCGTAGAGACTTGAAAAAAATTTTAAATACTAAAATAGGAATATTTACGTTTAATAAAGTTTTGGAATGGATTGGTTGATTTTTTACCTACAGTATTTGGTTTAACGGTATCAAATTTTTACAGTTTCTACTCAAATACTATTTAATCTATTTACAAAATATTTTGAAAATCATGACTGACAATTTTTATCGTGTACAAAAATTATTAATTATTAATTTATTATTCATTGCTGAACAAGCCACGAGGATACAAACAACAAAAAATTCAAAATGACATAAATGTACCAGTCCATGATGTGATTGTAAATTATAAATATGACGTTTGCATACTATGTATCGATGCAATAATAAAAAGAAGGCGTGCCTAACCCTACTATCCCCAAAGAATAATGTTTATGTATTATTCACAACTAATTAAATCATGTTCAATACTTTTAAGTTACAGAAATATTATATAATATATATATATATTTATTATTTTTACAACGGAAACATAATAATTACAATTTAAAACATTTTTTCAGAGTTGATATAAAACATGTTTTTTTTAAGAAAAACAAAAAATATAGTTTTTATTGTTTAAGACGAATTTATTAAAAAAAATTTAAACTTTAAAACATTTTTACTTAAATTGTTTTTTCAACTGTTTTAAACATGATTTAAACATGTTTGAACAAAATTAATTATAATTTGAAAATACTATTTATTATTAATTATTATATGGAAAATGTAAAGGAGTGCAGATAAATATTTTATTTTATTTTATTTTGAAGGATTCCAAAATTCCTGAAAAAATTTTGCGAGGGGGGTGGCACGTAAAAACGTATTTAGGTGAAGATAAATTTTTTTTTTCAATTTTCAATTTATTTAAAACAGTATTTATTATTTAATAGAGAAATGAATGTTTTATTTTATAATGTAGGATCCTAATAATTTAGAAATAAATTTATAGTAGGTATTTATTATTAATTGGAAAAATTATGGGAGGGGAGATATTTATTTATTTATTTTATTTTTTATCAGACAAAGTCCAATATACAATACAATTTTAAATTTATGTGATACAAAGAATAAATAATTATGAAAAAAAAAGTATAATAATAATATATGTTACTAATACATATAATAACAAGCTTATGTTAACAAATATATATATATATATGTATAATCAATAGAGATAATGAAAATAAAACAAGTATACTTAACATAATAATATGTGATAGTGGGGAGGGGGGTCGCGTAAGGTTAGGTTAAACTGATTTTAAGACTAGAATTACAATTATAAGACTATAATTAGTTTTCAGATAATTTAATTTAAAACCCTAATTGTGCCCATCACTGAACTTTTAAGAAATCGTTAATCAGAGTGTCGTACTCATAGAGATAAAATATAATAGTTTCTTAATTTTGTCACAGTTTATTGAATCAACTTCTGTGTTATTGGATTAAAGAGTTAATTTGTGAAATTATTTTTGAACTTTGATATTAATAGAATATAAATGTCTAATTGACAATACTTATTCACATAAGTAGGGTTTTAGAAATTATAGTGTAAGTTCTGATAAGTACAAAATATCCTAATCGTTCAACTTTTAATTTTAAACCCGACCATCATTGTAATTAATTGTTTTTTTTAAATATTGTTCTTTGGCAAAAGTACTCATCATATGAAAAAAAAATTAAACTTAATTTAATTATACAATATTTTCCTGTCCTGGTTTAATGATTTTAAAATCTAGCAACCGTATGTAAAACCTATGTACTACTTCGATCTATTCGGATACGTCGTATAGTCTTCGTATATAAGTCTTCCACAAACAAACTTTAGCAAGTTTTATATCGTACACCTTATAACTTTAAAGCCGACCATCATTGTAAAAGTTATTATTCAGTATAATTTATTTTTAACGATTGTTGTTCATCAAAAATACGCAGCAGTCTGCTAAATTCCAAATAAATCAACAAATTATATGTTTATATCAAGTAGTATAAACTACCTTCGATTTATTTTATACTTTTTAAGCTTCTCAACTATTTTTTCTGAATTATTATTCAATACATTATCTGCAAATAATACTCACAAACGTCAAGAAAACAACCAAAAAAATGATACAAATTTGTATGATTATTAGAATATATGTTGAGACTATTGGGATACACATAGATATAAACAGAGATAACAACCAATATATAAGTTATACAATCTGAATAGTACCGAAACTATATACGAATATAATAATAAACACTTTTTTCAAATTAATGAAATTTTTTTTTGGTTTTCACCCAAATTATAAATAACGGTTTTATGTACTGCCCCATTGCAATTTTTTTTTTTTGCATTATTAAAGCCCTACATAATAAAATTTCACTCCTCTCACTTATGTTTGGCATATAATTATAAAGATTATTTTAAAAATAATAAAAATTTTTTGGCTTCACCCAAATCATAAAAATATTTTACGTACTACCCCCCTCGCAAAGTTTTTTTCGGAAAATTTATGGACCTTCAAAATAATCTATAAGCTTGTATCTAACTTCCATATTTCTATTAAAAAATAAACATTGTTTATAAACTATGATAACTTCTAAATTTTTTTTTTCTTTACCCAAATCATAAATATGTTTATAAGTACTTCCCCACACGCAAAACTTTTTACGGATTTTTTGGGTTCATCAAAATAAAATCATATGTAACAGTGCAAAATACCCGTAGCGCCATCCAGTGATTAGAATTACGCAACATATAGGGGAAAACGGACATCGCCGCCAACAGAGAGCGCGTACGGTTGAAATACGTTACGGAACACGGCGGCGATAACCCATTATAACTGGCAGTGATGGTACACTGATGAGTAAGAATAGGATATAAGAGCTTCCGGCTTCTACAACTTTGAATTTCTGCTCGTCACACATTTATTAATGTTAAAATTTGATTTTGTAGACGATGCAGAGAGAATGCGACATGTGTTGTGATAACGAACGTTCATATCTCACCCGTTCACCTCTATGGTCTACGACTAGTAATTTGCTTATCGTGACGGATCTGCCCAAAACATGAATTAATAGCGGCTTGCGGCTAAATTGGTACGTAGTGACGGGCGGCGTTGATCGGTGTACCACCGCGTCGCCACACAGATCTGTTTTATTCTTAACTATTGTTTTACGTATAACTTTAATTATTGTATTCACGATCAATTGTTATTCTGTTAACAGTGTTTCACGTCTGTTTTGAGTATTTACTTAGAAACAATTGGTGTATAAAATACTATATTTATATTATTTTTTGTATTAAATGAAAAGTATTTTAATTTAAATTGCGTTGTGAGTGCGTTCTTGGTTGATTGTTCACCTACGACAGTTGTTTTGCCTACATTTAAGTGTGACAAATATCTTTAATACTAATGTATAATGAAATAGCTATACTTAATACTGGAAATATTTGTCAAACTCAAGTGTCGGCAAAGCAACTTGTTCACCATCGATAACATAACGCATCGTCTTCAGAAATACCAGTCTCCACCTATGGCAACATATCAACATCATGCCACTTCGTCTTTGGCAATTTCATCGTCTGCAACCTTGTCGCTTATCAAAGGTAAAATAAAGAAACAATTCCACGAATATAACCAGAACGGTATTTTTCTATCCGGTATCGTTTCAAATATAAACATTTATCTCCCAATCCTTAAATATGTATAATAATAAACACTATTTTTAAATAAAATTTGTTTCGGATTTTTTGGGATGATCCATCATAATAAAATATGAACATTTATCTAACTTCCCATTAATATATTAAAAAAATAATGAAAATTATTATAATTTTATTTTATTTTACTTCAACCAAATAATAAATACGTTATTACGTGCTACTCCCATCGCAATTTTTTTTTTTTAAATTTTAAGGTCCTTCAAAATAATATATAAACATTTATCATCTTTCCCTTAAATATTCGTTATAATAATAAATACAATTTTCAAAAGATTTATTTTGTCTTCACTCAAATCATAAACACAATTTTACGTACTACCCCGTCGAAAAAATGTTTTCGAAATTTTTAGGCTCCTTCAAAATAAAATATAAAGATTTATCTTTCCACCTATTATTTTTTTCAAAAAATGTTTGTTGTCTTCACCCGAATCATATAAACGTTATTACGTGCAATATTTTTTGGGTTATTTCAAATTAAAATATAAGCAATCTCCTCTCCCAAATTTTTCCATTTAAGAATAAAAACTATTTTGAAATTTATAAAAGCTTTTAATTTTATTTCTGTCCTCTCCCAAATCAAAAACATGTTTTTACGTACTACCCCCCACCCAGGCAAAATTTTTTTTGAAAATAAAATGCTCCTCGGCGCCGTGGCTAATCGAAAATATCCTTCGATCTGTTGTACAAAGTTAAAACTTTACTATTCATAATTTTATATTATAAATTACGAAAGTTCTTCAGTCAGATTCTTGATTTCCTTATTTTTAGTTTGTTTAAAGTACCTATACTCTTTAAACCTGTTCTTATGTAAGAATTAAAAATGTCAAATAATTTGTACACATCGCATCAAAATTCAAAATTTAATATTGTTTTATACCAATGAAATCAAGGACGAAGAGACGAGTATATTGTTTGTTAGGCGTTTGTAGAGAATGTCAAGGATTTCAAATCTTAACAGATATATTCCATCTTCAATTAATAATATTAATAGACCTTTTGTTTTATAGCATTAATAATTAATCATAGTTGGGTATTTATAATTTTTGGGTTACCAAGTTCTGCGCGCAATTGGCAAATCATTTTAATTTATAGCCCAAGATTTATACAAAAAAATAGTTATTATATTATAAATAGGAAATTAAAGTACCTATATTTTTGGAGTGAAGAATATTTGTTAGGTAATATATTGTAAACACGTAAACAGTATAGACGTGTAAACTTCATACTTCTGTCAACTGGTGTCGATTTCCATGTTATTTTTATACATATACATGATATTGTTTACAATTGTTTTCGTCTCATTTTCTGAGCGAAGCGAAGAATATATTGGTTTTACAAAGATTTTTTTTTTTATGTTTGAAGACACTTTTACGGGTAGAAATGGTCTGATTTGGTACACTGCATACAAATTTCGTATGTAATTTTAAATTTAGATAAGAGATACATTATGTGGGAAAATATTGTTTGAAATCTAAAATTATTTGCTTATTATTAAATAACATTTTAGATTCTAAGCGGAGTTAGGTTAACAATACCATTTCATTCAAATCTTAAGTATAATAAACCACTAATTTCTTCGAGGACCGAAGAGACGAAGGAGGAACGTCCACAATGGACCTTCTCATTTTTTATTTATTTATTATTAAGTATATGATCGCATAATTGGTGCAAAATCACATTCCTGTAGAGGTATAAATTAATTCATTAGGATATGAAATTATAAAAGTGAATTTTAAGTTTTATGTCACCTGACGTTTTAAAACTTATAAAACTATGAAACTTTAGCTCATTATTACCTTATGTAAATCAATAGCTAAAATTAAAAAATAGACAATCCAAAATCCATCAAAAATCAACAATATTTAAAGAAGGAAAGTGAAAAAAAAACATACAAGATATACAAATAATTGTTTTATTAGTTAAGACATGTAATACATGCATACGTTAATTTCTTTTATTTATAATTTTAACATACGTACATTATGATTGTCCAACAATTTCAATACATGTTCATGTCCAACAAGCTGGATTTATAATATGTACAATTTTGAGCATACAATTATATAAAATAAAAAATAAAAATATAATACAAATTTGTCATCTTAAAAATGCATCAATTTCATTGGAGAGTTCAGCCTAGACATCGAGTATTGTTGGATGTCCTCATATTGTCAGGTAAGTGGGATAGGTACATAGATAGATATATACATATTAAATATTTTATTTCAATCTGGTAATAATAATGTGTGGTCAGC
Organism: Eriosoma lanigerum; assembly: GCA_013282895.1. Taxonomy (NCBI): domain Eukaryota; kingdom Metazoa; phylum Arthropoda; class Insecta; order Hemiptera; family Aphididae; genus Eriosoma; species Eriosoma lanigerum. The sequence goes on from CM023359.1 coordinate 26,405,165, forward strand.
CATACCTAAATTATAATCTATATATTAATATTTTAATTACTTAATATATATTATGAGATCTAAAATGATAAAAATATGAATTTATTACAAAATTAATAATAATGAATTAATAATAAATTAATATTGACATTGTTTAGATACCATTACAATAATGTATAGAAAACAAATATAAAATAAAATTAATAGTGATGGTGATTATAAATAATTTGTTTGTGTGGTGTAGTTCTGTTATGAACTCATGGTTACCAAAATAGAGTAGTAATTAATTTTAAAGACAAATTAAATCTAACAATTTTTTTTCATTATACTTCTTTTTTTATTATTAATTCAAAGCCTCAAATCCTTATTATTTTCAAGAATATAAAAGGTTCAAAACTGTTGAAACATAAACCATAATGTGGAAACTATACATTTCATTAATATCATATAAACTTAAAGTAATTATGTAGGTACAGCTAAAGACTACAATTATTAGAAAGTGTGCTTACTTTACTTCCACAAAAGGAAAATAATACATTCAATTGATGATCCAGATTGCTTAACAAAAATATCTACTTAAGTGAAACTAGATAATGTTAATAATACTACTAAACTTAAAATTAATTTGTTATATATTTTTTTTTATAATACTTTCAATAAATACTAATCAAAAATATGTATTTCAATAATTACAATATTGCAATATACTTATTTCACAATGTAAAAAATATCAGATAGATTTTCTTAAATATAATGATTAAAATTAAAATTAATTACAAAAATATGAGAAATACAAATTGGGTAAACTATACTATGATAAAATATTAATATGTTGAAGCATTTGTCTATCTCTTCTTCTACTTGTTATAATTTATTCAACCCACTGGTATTTTACACTTTACGGTGAGAATAGCAATTTTTTGTCTTATCCAGAATTGATTGATAAGGTTCCATCCATTATTTTTTCAACATTTTCAATGTATTAAATTATACACAAAGTTTGTAAATCTTTGGATTCTTTGAATATGCTTGCCAATAATTTTCATTAACTGTTTACATCATAATAATTTACTTTATGATATTGAAATATATTTCATTAAATTCATATTAGATTATAAATAAATAAGACTTGAAACAGCTACGCTATAAATTTGCTTGATTGAGCAGTCAAATATGGTTGGATTTAATTTCATCGAACGAGGGTAATTCATCTATCACAAATTTCAATAAAAAAATATTCAGTTATTTGATTGATTTTTATTTAAATCTGATTGTACTTCACCAAATTTAATCTGCCTTTGGTAGAAATGTTTATGAAAAGATTTGTTAAATATATAAAAAATATATCAACAGTAATGTCTTTTTTGTTAAACAATGCCAAAATTTTATGCAGTACTTTTCATTTTATAAAATATTGTATTGTTTGCTGGATTTGAAACAGGACTTCCTTGATGTAGGAAAATCATAAAAATTAGTTAGGTTATACCATTCATGTTATGTAAAACCATAGACTCTAATACTTGCAATGATCTTCGATATATTACTGTTACATATTTTCAAATCCAAATATAATTAATGCACAGTTTGCTTATTGAATCATTTAATTGTTGTGAGAAATTGTGATATTTCATTAATTCTATCCTATCCAGATGACAAAAACATAGTTGTAACATGTTATCCTTTATGATAAATTCCTGTTATTATTGTAATTGTGAACTGCTACAAAAAGTTTTGTACTTTTTAGATTCAAGGAATGATTATGCCATTTTCTATAATAAAAAGTTAATGTTTGACTATTGTAGCATGCCAATCTGATCAACTCACATCCATATCGTAATGTCTCAAGTTGAACTCAATGATTTTAAATACAAAATCCATTTATTTAGATAATTCAACTTAGAGGTTAAAGTATCAAATAAGTACAATAATCCGACGTGTTCTTGAGTAGTCAGCTGTGGTGTTCTCACTACATCGGTTTCCAGTTGTCTGTGGTCTTCTCAGTACGCCAACTTCCAGTCGTCTGATTTGTTCTGATGTCGTTTACACTTATATAATAAGCTTTTAGTCTTCCTGTTGACCCCTTAGGTTGAATTTTTATCATCTCCTCCAATTATAATTATTCCAAGTAAACAGGAAGCAATATGAGTGTGTTATATTTGTATGTATACATAATTTATATAGGTGTTCAATAATTCATGGGATTTACATTATCAATTAGGTCAGCCTATTCGTGGTATTCTATAGATATACTAATCATGCATGTTGTCATACGATGTCATGGATGTGGTTGTTGTATTCTTAAAAGTTAATCTACAATTTTAATATTATAATATAGCATAATCAACTGTAATATACTGTTTTTTTAGTATGGTGGTTCAGCAAGGGACCTCAGTCCATAACACTATATAGAGTCAGAAAGTAAATAAATACATTTTTCATATATATTTTACGATATCAAAAATATTAATTAATTACATTTTTAGATTCTGAATGTTTTATATAATGAAAAACTTTGTTAAGTGTCTGTAGCTCAGTGGGTTAATAATAATATTGAGTGTACTTGATTGTAGATGAATATTATACAAAGAAAAAATTATCTTTATCTCTAAGCACAAGCCAATGTTTTACTATTTAATGACTATACTTTAAAACAATAATAATATAATAAAATAGTATAGATAATTATAACAATCAAATTACAAAGATTTACAACAATTAAAATAATGTACATACGTTTAATTGATATATATATATACATATTTATCAATTGGCAAACACAAATATAAGTACTTAAATTAAAAGTAAAATATCTACATTAATATAAAACTAAAAAGGTTAATAATAATTATATTAAATAGTAATCAATTATTTAATAAAGCTAAAAAACTTAAAATTCATTATAATCTAAGTATAACCTGTTGGTTAGACTGTTAAACAAAGATAAGAGGACCCTTAAATGAACAATAAAGAATAGTCAATTAAACTATGATTTACTAATTAATTTTGAAAGATAGAGGTTTAGAGGGAGTAAACATAGAGCAAAATATTTATCAATACTTATTAAAAGTAAAAATGTATTAAAAATAAAAAATGTACACTTAATACACTATTAAATGCCATAAAACTATAAAAAAACAAAAAAGAAACGTTTTCTCAATACTCAAGGATCACTGACTAGACTAGACATATGTTTGATTATAATAAGTATTTTATGTAAGCGGTAACAAAAAAAAGTATTTTAACATATACCTTATATGGACTATTAATGTGAAAATCCCTTTTGAAAGGACTAAAAAGGAACAGCTTATTGGATAAATTACATTGTATTATTGATCATGATGGTACTAAACAATATTTTTTGATTATTATTTGTTTACTCCCATATCACAATTAAATGTAGCCGGTAATATTTAAGACAAATCTTCAAACATCCAGATAACCATTATCAACTATGAGAGAACTTAAACTGTAACGTTTATGGAAGGGACACTTTTAATAATATTAAAACAATTATTGTCTTTATCATTTATTTACTTATTTATTTTATATATCATAGTGAAAAACTTAGCTGAAGGGTCGTATTCCCTCCCATCAACCACACAGACTAACATACCCAATTCTTTTGTTAAAAGAAAATGACTCTTTACTATTAAGAAAAATTTAATATTACAATCAGTAGTTTTTCAGAATTTCTC
>CM023359.1:26453838-26541521 GCA_013282895.1 Eriosoma lanigerum
AATTAACCAATTCAACATATCCGGTATGATTATAGTAAGCATTTTATTTAAGCGGTAACAAAAAAAAGTATTTTTACATATATCTGTTAATAGACTATTATATTGGAAATCCCATTTGATAAATGTATTTTTTCTTTGAATTGATAATTATTTACGTAATAAATAAGAAATAATTTAATATAATAAGTATTAAGTGTGGTTATTTCAAGCAATCGAATTAAAATTATTTTCTACTTCGGTTGGTTGCTGCTATAGCCTGTCACAGTATGAAATATATTTTATATTATACATGATATGAACGTCACCAGTTGTTTAGAATGGGTCATGACCTATCCTATAATTTTCTTGGGCTCAGCGTGGCCTACTTGTACATAAACTTTAGGTGCTGCCACTTAATATAGCCATAGCCGTTATATTGTTGCTCTTACCTTTAATATTTTATCGTAAATTCTAAAAGTGATATTTTTAATCTACCTGCTGCTGCTTATAGGTATTCATATATTAGACCATATGTCTAGAGACTGCGTTTAATCTTGCCCAAGACTAGCTTCATAATTAAATAGCTGAAAAAATTATTATATTGAACATATCTTTTAAATAAATGTATTTTTATTAATAGATAGACTTTTGTACAAGTATAAGATAGTGTACAAATGTCCTTACAATTTAAATAATTAATCAAAATAAGGAATAGCACTATATGTCAAATATATAACGCTATATAAAAAGTGATTTAAACATGAAAAAAAAAAGGAAAAAACTAATACATTAAATTGTCGATGCCTAGTGCACTTACTCTAAGATTCCATAGTTAAATAAAAATATTATTTCATTTCCATCAATTGCATGTTAACATCATCTTATTATTCAATCAATAGGTATGACAGCAATTGATAAAATTATTTTATTTAAACTGTTTATAATAACAAACAATATAATATATCAGTATTTGGTGCCTTTTGTATGTCAATGTCGATTGTCATTACCTAACAAAATCTATAAGTGATAATAAATCCGTATCCAAAGCCTCAATTTGTATGGGATTGACGGGGAGGAAACCAAAGTAACTTGTTAGAATTGCAGGTGATAAGGAGTAGTTGACATAGTCCTATATATCAATGTTACAAGTTTATTATCCCCAACAAATTGAAAACTCAATTGTGCCTATGCAGGAAAATATTCAGAAAAATTATATAAAATTTGATTTACGTTAAAATATTTTGATTCAATTTCGGGAATAGGTTAAACTTACAAATTTACACAACCTACGTAATCTAGACCTAAAAAAATATCACTATTGGTTTATGTTAGGAATACATTTAACGTCTCAACGAAACAAATATTTATATTGATCTCACCTTAATGAACGTTGCTACAGCTGTGAAGTACTGCAGACAACAGACAAGTGGCCGACGAGAATAAATCATTTTCATCCGATTCAATCGCGAAAGTCAAACAATCTGAAATTATAAAACATGAATAAATTATCACAATCGAACACTGCCGATATACTTTTAGGCAATTTGCCACAAAACGTATCACTGTTGTTGTTATGTTCGGAGATTAATAAAAATGTTTGTAGACTTCGAGTCGGTGACCATATGGTATCCCGGGGACGTTGATCGTTGTTATTGTAAGTCTTATATAAGTACATCGATATTCAGGGCAGAAAATTTAAATGGCATCGTCAATTCTACTCGTATTGCGTAACCAGTCGAACGCTGATCCACACAGAAAATTAACTAACCAATTAAAACGCGAAACGTCGGCCGTTGAACGTGGGCGTTCGAAGCACTTATAGGCCATAGTGTCTTTGGTGGTCCTTTAGGTACTCTGCCGTCCATCTCAAGCGTCAAAACCTTTTTTGACACCATAATTAAGTTGGTCTCGAGGGCATAAAATCATTTAAGTAATTTTATTTATTATATTTTTAATTTATATTTAATTAATTTTGTTTTTCACAGCTCGATTATAGTGTCAAAAAAGCTTTTGATTGTATCATTCGAAAAAAATTTACAATTTACATTGAACGCTCGTACGGAGTAAATACAAACACACACGAAGAAAATAATTTAAACCGAAACATGCGTTGATTGAGATATAAACATACTTCTGTAAATGCAACAACACGAAAGGGACACGAAAAATTAATTGTCGTCTCGTGGTTGTCGAAGCCCGAAGGAAGCAGCCACAGGGTCGTTATTCCATGTTGACACCACTGAAGGAGAACGTCAGTGTGGCCAATCGATCTACCATGGATATTTTCCGATTCAAAACATATGGGTCAATTGTATCTAATCATATGTGGTTCAAGAGGGAATGGATGATGGTTATCGAGATGAATGATAAATAAACAAATACAAATTATATACTTTTTTTTATAAAAAAATAGATTAGTATTTTTCTCTACTTAGAGCATACTGACAAAAAATATTTTAACTCATAGTTTAAATATACAATTTGAAAAATATTTAGTTTTTATCATTTGATAATATTATTGATAATATTAATAAGAAAACTAATTTTAAATAATGTTTAAAAAGTTCCCATTTACAAATTACAAAATATATAATATCTATTCAAATTATATATTTATAAGTGGTAACTAATAAACTAAGTATAAAACTATAAAACATTAAAACTATTATTATCAGATCTAGTTCAAAAATATTTAACCATATCCCAATTATAATATGCACTGGTCTATAAGAACTGGACATATAAAATTTGGCCCTAAAAGTCTAGAATTGCTCATCTCTACCCGTGTTATGTTTTGTTTTAATATTAATTCAAATTCAACAATATTTAATAGATTATTCTTATTGGATATTTATTTACAATTCATTTTATATTATAGTTTCTAATCAGAAACTAGCAACAATAGAAAATTAGCCAACTGCTATTATAATGTGTGTCCACTTCAATAAATGATGTGTATCTTGTCATATGGTTTAACAGCTCAAAAATATAATAATTAAGTAAGTTAATGCATTAAAATAGAAAATATTTGGTTTTTGGTGTCAAAAACGGTTATTTTTGTTAATGTTACTTATTTTAGTTGATAGTAAATTGTTTGAAAATGTTACGAAGAGAGGTGACTAACTGCCTAGTAAGTCGTTATGGAAATGAAGGTAAATAAAACAAGACTGAAAAATAGTTGGATTGATAGAATAAAGTGATATGAAGATGGCTGAAATGAATGAACAAATAGTACTAGGAGTAGGACTAAGGTCACCAGCAACTCATGACCAGGTTGAAAAAGACAGCTAAATAACAATAATACTATTTATTAAGAACTTGTGCAATGTAAACATTTTCTAATAATATATAAAATTATCTTTCATTTAATAATTGTTCTTATTACTTTAAGTTAACTGCTACACCGATAAATATAATTTATTGAATACCTACAAGGCTACAACTAAATTTTTAGTGACAAATATGACGTTCCATCGATTTTGCTACTAAAATAATTTCTATTTATTATTTTAAATGTAATTAAATGAGAAATTTGAATAAATTACTACAATCTGGATGTTAATAGTTTTCATAAGACTTACATTTTCAAATAATTACCAGCAAAGATTTATCGAATACGAATATTTACACATTGGGAACCATTGTTATATGAAATAATTTAAATTTAATAGTCAATGAGCATATTATAATGCACGTTATGTATTTGTGTTTATTGTCCTTGATATTGTCATTAACAAATAAAAAAGTATACTGACATACTTAATTCATTACACAGTTATTTTCAACCACTACCCGTAAAAAGGTAACATATAATAATCTATCCTATCTAAATATTATAAAATTAATTTTAAAAACGGTGGTTGGAAATATAATTTGTAGACTAAAATTCATTAGATAATTGGAAGAAAAAAACTACTAAACAAAGAAATGAAGGACAAGAATATGTAATCCAAAAAATATTGTTTTATCAGTTTATGTTTATTAATAGAAATTATTCATGTAATCTGGAAGCTATTTGAAATGTTTTGAAACTATAAATTTATAAATAATAAATACTACCGATATGAGCATAGTTGGGTTTTAACCATCCCTTCAACATAAATCACTGACTTTAAATTTTATATGAAATATTTATTATAAATAATTTGTTTAGATTTGATCGATTAAATTTACTATTACCCCTTCCTAAGACAATTATTTATACCACTGTTTAAAAACACCAAATTACCAAAATATTTCCTAGGACCTCCTAGCTTTAGTAGCTTTCTGAAAATTCGGTCCTCTCCTGCACCCTTATTATTTTTAAGTGATTTAATGATCAATTCAATTTTTGCTCTGCTTGGTTCCACTTCTTTCACTTTCTTCCACTTTTTTGTTCTCTAAGCTATTGTTTGTAGATTCACCTTCGTCGTCAACTTCTTCTTGGCTTATACTGGGTTCACTATTCAGTAGCTGGTCAAAATATTTTCGAAATTCCTCTGCTTTATTTCTACTACTTGATAATAGTTCCCATTCTCTATTAACAATAAATTATGTTATTGGCTTATATCCATTTTTCAAAATTTTACATTGCCTAAAAAACTCCTTGGGGTTGCATCTATATTTTTTTAATATTTTCCTCTTTTCCTGTTTTATTACTTTATGTGCTTCTTTTCAACTTTTTTCATAAATCTCCACATTTAATCGAGTTGGAAATTAAATCACTTGCAATCTAGCATCATTGCGTAGTTCAATAACTTCTGCACACTTTTGATTGAACCAGTGCTTTACTTTCGATCTAGGAGGTTATTTAATTATGCTGTCTGGAATCCCCAAAACTGAGTGCTCTCATAGACATATAAAATAATGGACTGAGTTCAGATATTAAATGGTGCTCCAATATTAATATAGGGCATTCATAGAACAAGTATTAATTTGAATATTTTATTCCATGAAAAATATATGCCGCATATATTCCAACATATAGTATAATAATATAAAATGCTTATGGCAAATATTTATACGGTTAATTAATTTATGTTATATGTCACAAATAAATGATAAATCACCTGTTTTAGATTCTGCACAGCGTGTAGAATAAAAATAACCGACATGGTAAAATAGATATTGCAGACATTTATAATACATCATGAATCTTTTTAATATATTATAAATATTTCGGTATCTACGAGAGTGATATTGGGACAATCCGGTTCGTAGATGTAGACCATCATTCTCACCAATCATCCTTCCAGACCTTCAACTGCTCCTTATTAGTACGGACCGGTTCCATACGTGATTTTAATGAGATGCTGGTAATATTTTCGTTTTTAATGCCGAATGAATTGATGATGATTGTGATGAGTGAGGGTGCTAAAAACCACCGACTCACTTTTCGTTTCCTGTAGCTGAGGGTCATGGCCGTATTCAGCATTAATTTTCAAGGGAGTTATTTATGAAGATGTTAATTATGTATATTGAAATGAAAATCTTGTTATTTCTTAAAATATATATCATTTATATGACGTCAAATTTTCAGGGGAGGTTTGAACACGGAACCCCCCTGAATGCGGTCATACTGATGGTTGGTGGGAACAGTTGCTATTCCAATTCGGTCTGCCGTAGTACCTACACGCGCTGGGTGGCGGTCTGTTACTCATCTGTACTCTTGTGTTGACGGATGGTGCGCTCGGTTGATTCTCCTGTCGCGTTCTACCAGGTCGGCACTTTGGCTGAGCAGTAGAGCACATAACAATGCAAGTATCATTATTATTCTGATTACTTTAAGTAAATGTACTAACATGAAATAATTTGTGCTATGTAATATACATATATGTATATTATGTCCTATTTATTTAGAAAAGATAATTTTTCACAAAATAAACCTAAACTTTACTGGGCAGAACTTATTTAGTGATCTGAATATTCATATTAAGAAATAACATTTGCAGTCATATTTGTACATAGCAAATAATTTTTAAAATAATCATCCATAAAATGATTTATTTCAAAATTAAAGATAATATTCTAATTCGTAAGACAGAAGCCTATTTTAGTGATTCAATTCTAGACTAAAACAGTAAAACACAACACACAACACACGTGACATCTAATTTTATTAATTGTTCATTATCAGTTTCATGATCGTACGATGAACCTTAGATAAGGTACTTTATAGTTATTATGGTTGGAAGAAGGGGTAGAAAGAAATAATTGTTTAACCCTTAAAAGTAAATAAGTGTAATTACATCATAAATACCGAAATTTATATTAAAAAAAACATACATATTCTACTGGTCAAATTTTGGAATGCGCCAATCCATAGTTCATAGCACTGAGATACACCACCGGTATTGTTACAAGCATCAAAGTATTTAAGTAGATATCTATTAAGTAAAAAATGAGGATAGAAATTGATGTGCTCCAAAATAAAGTTATCACAATAGTGCTTAGGCATTTAGGTATTTTGAATCCTAAAATAAAACTTATACGCTATGGAAAAACACAAAACAAATTAAATAAGTTTAAAAATGTAAAAATATACTTCATTCTTTTTTTTATTGGCAGTAAAACATACAATAAGTTTTTAATAAAATCGTAAAATTACTTGAAGTAATGAAATAGATGACATAATTATATTTTTAAAAATTTGTATCAGTAATAATATTTTTTTTATAGTAATCTATTTTGTTTTATTTACAACATATGGAAACATGACAGTCAATAATCATATCTAAAAATTAAAAATGATGCATTTTTTATGTATTATTTAAATAATTATAAATTATTAAATATTATTATAAAATAAAATAATAACATGTAACGCCATCGTACGAACGCGATAGTATTGCAATATAAGACACTCGTACCAAACATATCCGATAGATGGAGCCACGATGATTGACTGGATGACAGTGTTGATTATTATGATATAACGTTTTACAATTTTTTAATTTTTTAATATCAATATTCAATATTGAGAAATTAAATTTAACTGCAGCCTGCAGTCTACATTAAAAATGAATAAAATATATTTTCGACTTAGGTCTATTCTCTATAATTCTATATCGTTCGGTATTGATATAATTCAGCTCTTAAATTTTAAAAATAATTATAGTTGACGTCAGAGGAACGTAAAAACCTACCACTACCTATGCGAATTAGACTTAAATGTCAGTACCTTATATATTTTTTAAATTCGAATTTAGAATGCATTTGCTAAAACGGATGAAAATAATAATAATAATTAATGTCTCTTTATTATAATTAATAGAACTGTTTAAGGTATAGTTTCCCTTGCGCGAACGCGATCGTTGGTCTTAGATCACGCATTGTATGGCTGCTGATACAATGTAAATTAAATATATTTGATTTTTCCTCAACGTTCGCGTAATAATATGTACAACATAACTTCATGAACATCACATTCTTCCATTAAAATATGTTTAATAATTACTGCATTCATTTAAAATTTTACAGATTACAGACATACAGCATACATATTTCAAATTAAATGATATAGCACAACTGAATAATAAAAAATAAATCAATGGTACCAATATAATGGTAGATATATTATAATTTAATAAAACTATTATTATTGTCTTCACTTAGAAGAAATCATGGTTGATCAGACGCAATTTTTCATAAATCTCTGTCCGCGCTCGCGTAAATTAAACCATGAATTAGCGAACGTGATCATTCATAGATCGCCGATCGCGTTCGCATCCATGTAAGGGAAACCTAACCTAGCCTTTATAAAATAAAGTATGAGTGTATGATATATGAATATAGGTACAAATAAAATAATGATAAAAATAATATATTTTAAATATATATATATCATAAGAATTAGGTATGTATCTCAATATTATCTAGAATTTTAGATGATTTTAATAGAAACTATTATCAATTGTTTGGATACAATTTTAGATTCATATATTATTTAGGCATTCTATCGAGATAACTAATTATTTTATAAAATATGTATTATCTTTTCTAAATAACTATTTAAATATATTTCACTAGAAATAACAATAATAAGGATAAATGAAGAAATCAAATTTTGTTAGCAATGACTAATATCATATATCTATGAAAATGTTCGAAATTAGACAATTTGCGTGAATATATATGTGTATAATTAAAGTATAGACAGAGTATTCAAAATTGTAGGTACGTTACAGATATTTTCATTATTTTATTAGGAGATTATATACGAAATATCTAAAATTAAACGAAAAATTAAAATGATAAAAATTGGATATCTGAAATAGGTACATATATAATCGAATAAATATTAAATTGTGTGGTTTAAATGCCCTTTCAGTTGTTTGTTAACATTTTAAAATGTTTACTTACTTTTATTTCTTTTTTAATCGAATAGCTGTAACCTGTAACATAAAATTCCAATCACCCTGTATGTAGGTAGTATGAAAGTACATGATATGTCGATATCTCAATTGTAAATCATTGGGAGAAGTCGCATACACATATAGATTGTTGATTGTATTAATGAATCGATATATAAATGTATTACATGCACTATATAATATACCAGCTATACTACTATAATACCGTGGTCGAGACATTATCAAACCTACACAAGTTGAGTATTCGCGCATGTTGTAATTTCGAATAAAAATTGAATTTCTCTTTATATGTAATTTTATTAATAATTTCTTGTTCTCAAATGCGAAATATAAAAAAAATGTAGGTATAATATTTGACAATATATGTTATATATTTAATAAATAAAGACAATTTATAAAAAGAAGTATTATTAGTATATTGTTTATTAATTGACTGAGTTTCCGTCAGAACTATTTTTTTTTTTTTTTTTAAACACTATCAATATATTAAAATCTTAATTATAATTTTTAATGTAACACGTTTATATTCCATAACTAACCTTTTTAAGGACTAAAGAGACGAAGGAGGAATATCCAGAATAGACTACTCGGCTTTTTTTTAGATTCTGAGCGAAGCGAAGAATGTATTGGTTTTACAAAGATTTTTTTAAAATTTTTTTTTTATTATCTATGAAGACACTTTTTCGGGTAGAAATAATGGTCCGATTACCACAAGTATGGTATGCTTTCGGTTGTAAATCGTATCTAGTTGGTACTTTATTTAGCTCATTTTTCGAATTTCTCAAAAGTTTTTCTGTGGGGGAAAAAACTACAAAAAATGATGAAAAATCGGCAAAATTACGGTTTCTGTTATTTAAATTTTATTAATTTCGTGATAACTAATTGAGTTTTGATCGTAGGGACTTGAAACTTTTTTCGAGTGTCAACATAAATGTTTTACATTATAGAAAAAAAATTTGAAATGATTGATTGATTTTCTGACTAAATATAGAGATTTTAACTTTTTTCCAAAAATGTTTAATATTTCCTGTAATTTTTGTTTTTTCGATTTGAAAATTTTATCAGAGTCTAATCATATACAACTTAATCTTTTTACAAAATATTTTCAAAATCGTATGTTGCAACTTTATTTTATAAGCTTCTAAAATTTGAATAATTTTAACAAAAATGAATATTATGATGTTTTTTTTTATGTATGAAAACACTTTTCAGGTAGAAATAATGGTCCGATTACCATAAGTAGGTTATGTTTTCGGTAGAAAATTGCATCTAGTTGGTACTTTATTTAGCTCATTTTTTGAAATTCTCAAAAGCTTTTCCTTGGGAAGGAAAAAACTACCAAAAAATGGCGGAAAATCGGCAAAATTACGGTTTCTGTTATTTAAAATTTTTTAATTTCGTGATAACTAATTGAGTTTTAATCATAGTGACTTGAAAATTTTTTTGAGTATTAACTTAGGTGAATTTCATTACAAGAAAAAATTTAGAAACAGATGGTTGATTTTCTGACTAAGTATAGAGTTTTGGCTTTTTTTGTAATAATGTTTAATATTTCCTGTAATTTTTAGTTTATTGGTTTGAAAATTTTGTCGAAATCTAGACATATACGACTTAATGTTTTTACAAATATTTTGAAAATCGTGTCTGATAATTTTTTTCATAACTTTATATAGTAAGAATTTTTGAAAATCGGCAAAATTACGGTTTCATTAATTTATTTCTTGATAACTAAATAAGTTTAGATCGTAGGAAATTGAAATTTATTTTAAATATTTAAATTCGTAATTTATACATGTGGTAAAATTTTGGAATGGATTATTAGTATAGCATATTGTAATATATTGAGTTTCGCTCAAAATCGTATTTTCTAATGCAATATCATTGCATTCAAATCTTAAGTATAATTAACCACTAATTTCTCCGAGGACCGAAGGGACGAAGGAGGAACGTTCATAATCGATATTACCACTTATCTTTACTTTTTTAACTTGCTTTTGTGAATCTTCTTATCCAGCCAATGGAAATTGTGGATTAACAATTAAATATTAATTGGTTCTACCTGTACATGTTTTGCTCTACATTGTGATGCGCTGTTATAACTTATTAACTTTTTAAATGTGTAAATCTATAGTAATTAATATTAAGTACTTACCTACTACCTATATGCACGTAAACTAGGGGTTTTAGGGGTTAAGCCCTCCGCCTACCGAAATTTATTTTGTGTACTTTCCTGCTTATACTTAATATTGTTAATAAATGTCTGCAGTTGATAGGTTTATATTTCTATGGCACTTACCTATATAGGTAGGTATCTATAAATGTATAATTTAACACTCCATAAACCTAGATTGTTAAATATAACTATACACGTATAGACGTGTAATACCAAATACCAAAAAAGCTTAAAAACATTTACAGATGATATAGTAATATAGAAGTAGTAAGTACTATGTCACCAACAACTATAAATATGTAAAAATAGAAACACTAAATATGTTTATTCATATTATTATTTATGTATATATAATATGATTTTAATCAAAACACATCAACAGCAAGAAAATATATGTTAAAAACACGTTTTAAAAATGTTTTATATCTTGGTATCTTATAATATCTATAAAATATTATTTTTACAAACATGATTTTAACAACTCGTTTGGTTTGCAGTTATTATAATCATACTATTATATCTTAATATCTATAATGTTTTTAAACATTTGTAGGTATTAACAATAGCTTCTAATAATATATATTTTGTTTAGTGAAAGATAGATATTTTAAAAATAAAGGGACATAAACGAATAAAAGCGAATAATTAAAAAACCATTTATAAAAATATTTAGGAATGAATTACAAACTATAATTAAAAAAAAAAAAAAACTATTACTTAGTGAACATATTTTTAAATAAATATTTATTTAAGTGTACATTATAATAGGTATATGATATATTTTACAAACAAGGATAAAAATAATTTAAATAATATAATTATTCGTTTAAATTATTATTTAATTCCTAAAAATAATTTCAAAAAGTTTACATTATCTTAAATATAAAAGTATAATTTTGTAAAAGAATTAATAGCATGATATAAGCATTTATCTGGAATATATTCATAGCTATACCCATGAAAAAATAGATCTATTTTGTTATGGCTAAACTTGCTTAATTATATACGTTATATAGTGTATACTTATATGTAATATTGGTCGATTATTGTCTCGTAGATAGTAGGTAACTAAATGAAAAAAATAATATAATATACTATTATTTTGTTTTACAGTAAAATTATGTTTTTGTGAAATAATGTTCTTATCATCTTGTAGTTAACTGGCTAAAGAGATCTATTATGAGTACAAGTACCAAAACATATACAATTTAGTGTTATAATATGTAATGATAATAAATATTGATATGTTATATATATATTTAGAGGTTAGAAAATAATAACATGATGTTTTTGCAGTTAGACTGCAATAGTCACAGTAGTATAATGTACGACGTAGATACTATATAATAATATTATGATGTATAATATAAGTAATATGAATAAATCTAATTATAATAACAACATATTATTATGTAATGTCATAAAAATGACATAAAACATGTCGCAGTCGTATATTTTCGGGAAATAAATCAAATAAAATTTAAACATTTTAAACCACTATCAAGATTTGAAGATTATAATGTATGGAATTTGTTTAAAAAATTTGATATTTATCTTATTATTAAAGAAAGTGAGTCAAAAGAAGATACAAAAAAACATTCTATAGTATTAAATAAGTACTAGAGCCTATAGAGGTGATAAAACATTAAAAGTATAGGTACCAAATAGGTACCAAAAGTACATTTGAATTTAAAAATATTAAATATATTGAACATGGATATGTAAGTAATAAATCGTTTTGATGAACATTATGAACCAATAATTAATATTATACATACCTAACGCTATACAATTATCACTTGTCGACAAAAATAGACTAGTAGGCAATCGAAAAATATGTAAGACTTTAAAATATCGGCAATAACGTGTAATTTTGGTAAGTCAGAAAACGACTTTTTGCGCATAATATTTTTGTACATTTTAATGCATATTTTTGGGTTTTTAAGTGTATAATAATATGTGCTTGCAATGTGTTAGTACTGTTTTTCTTTAACTCTCAATCGAGACTCGAGAGTGTCTTTGCCCTCAACAAAAAAATAATTTTTTTTTATTATTTACCACAACAAAACTATACATTTATACACGTATATCATTCATTCGTTCATTCGTTCATTCATTCATAAGTTCGTGTCTGAATGTATCGGTGTCGGTTGATGGGTTGGGCGCGAATACACGAAAAAGGGATTAGGCCGAGGACGTTGTGAGGCGTCGTCGAGGGAGTACAATGGGCCGTGACGAGCGATTGTTATTGGCTGCGGCGGGGGCGGCGGCGATAACAACAATGCACTCTGTGCTCGTTCTATTGTTATACGCCGCCGTACCATCGTCGATATCTTCAAGGCGGACCGCCGAAAACGAGCGAGCGTGCGCGTCAATCGCTTTGAGTCCTCCATTGTGCAATATTCGAGTTGGCGAAAAATAAAATATACTGCGATATGCAAAAATATTTATCAAGAATTTATACGCAATATACATTTTTATAAATCGTTATATAGGTACATACGGTAAAATTATTTTATAAATCCGTCCACGTTTAATAGTCGTAAAATATCGTCAGATTGGTAGTTAAAATGAAAAATATATGTCATCCGAAATAATAAATTATTAGTATATAATATTATGTCCGAGCCTTATTTGAGCCGAAAAATATTTTGAACGAAACGTATTTAATACGAAATTATTTACATAGAAAATATTTTTTTTCAGAAAAATATTCTATCCTAATCGTATTTTAGTAGAAAAATATTTTATCCAAAAATAAATCCATAGATATAAGTATAAGATATATTTGTTGTAGACCTAAAAGGTGATTAGAATATAAAACCCAAGGCTGGGCAAGTTAACTAATTTTTTAACTCGTTTAGTTAAGTTATTTTAGAAATTATTTTGTTAAGTTAAACGTTAAAAGTTACTTTTAATTTTAGTTAACTTAAAAACATTAAAAATTAATTTAAAAATGTAACTTAACTTGCTTAAAAATGTTTAAAAAAAGTTAAATTTAATAATTTTTAAACCGAAAAACAAATCTATTTTATTAACAAAAATAACAATTATTGACGATTACTGAATAATGAACGTAAAAATAAACCAGTTATGTTTCCAGTGTTTGTGTGATTTGTATATGTAAGATGTATTTACCTAGGGTAAACATACATCAAACAAAATAAGTTTGTTTCACCGTTCTTAAATTGATAAAGAAACATTAAAATGACTCTAATCTAAGTATTGGAAAATAAAGTATTTATTAGATATACTTAAATACAAATTAAAAATGTATATATTATACAAATTATAAATAGTGAAATTAGCACGTTTTTAATGGTGTTATATCACCGTCTATGAATTTTTGTTTTGTAATTTATTTCATAATCTGATGTTATTTTTGAACGTCTAATATTTTAAATCATATATTATTGTTTATTTTATCGTTAACACCCTATGTACTTACTGAAACATAAAATATATAATTGTTCGGTGTTTACATGGATGATATAATATTATATAGATAATCCACTCTATTATGTTATTATCTTATAATATTGTATGTGTTGAAAAATTAATTAATTAATTGTTTGTTGAGACAAAAAATTCGGTAAAGTTATTCAAATTAAAAATATTGTTATAATTGTTATAAAAACGTTCAAACTGTACATAGAAAACGGTGTTTTGGATGAAAAATAATAATCATCAATTTAGTCTAACACTTCCAAAAAAATGTGTAAAGGGAATATTGAGATTTATATATTATCTTATGTGAATAAGCTATGTTATCGGTTTAGTAATTTAATATATCTGTAGTATTTACCATGGATAATGATAATATTTGTTCATAAAATATAGATTATTGGCACCGAAGATCATATTTTCTTTATTGATGTTTTGTGTTATTATTTTTATTATATTTTTGATTAATTCTTAAATGTAACGGTCAGATAATGTATAACGGACGTCTCGCAGAGAGGATTTTCGCGAAATATACGTATATAACGGTTACTAAAAAATACAGTATATTATTCTCCGATTCTCGTATAATATGTATAATATTGTATAGTCATGGGTATATTTATAAGCCGGATGTTCATGATTGCATCGACGTATCATTACAATATATACATATTATATGTGCGCATATAATACGTCCAATTAAACAATATTATTTTATTGTAACGAACCTTGGGGTAAGTATAGTAATAAGTATATATAATATATACCTACTGCATACCAGATATTTGGTGACTGGTGCGTGTATAGTGCATGAATGTATATATATCGACGTAATATCAGAACGCCAACAATCGCCAAACACTATGGGGGCATATTATAATATACAGAGTACCTAAATAAATACAGCTATACAGAGTGTTCCATAATAATTTTTACTCCTTGTATCATATAGGTAAATACATATTTTTTTAAAATATTTTATTTAAAAATAAAAACATTATTTGTGTTGAAGACTATCAAGTTGTTTGAAAATTACATACAAATATATATATATATTTCAGGAAAAATTAAATACGTATATTTATTATTATATCTAAGTACTTGTAAAATGATATAAAACATTAATTCATAGAACTAAATTTAATGGAACTTTTGATGGGCCAAGTTCTTAATTGATTAAGATTGTAAATTTAGGTTAGGATGGGTCTTTTATAATTTAGCAGCTGAGAAATTGACAATTTATTAATTATTATATTATAATATTGCGTCTATCTCAAAATAATAGAAAAATAAGATATTAATGTTACAACCCAATTGTATTGTATTTCAAAATAAAATTTGTTAGAAATACTATAAAAAATTTAGTTATATATATGTTTAAAAGATAAAATTATAAAATATGGTCCGGTAAAATATTGATATCTCGGTGAGCCAAATTTATCCAATCCGGCCCTGGCATTTACCCATAATGAAGTATTACAATTATTGTGAAGTCGTCGTGGGACTGAGACACCCTGTATATATTATGGAGACGGATATAACGAAGACGGACTCTATAGTATATCTATCTCTATATATAAGTTTAATACACACACACACACACACATATATATTTATACTTAAACTCGCTTTTCTCTCTTCTAATATCATATTATATTATATTATATATACACGACACAAGTGGATATAGTTAGTTTGGAGACGAATCGCTGTGTTTGTCTTTCGGCGGCTATCTTCATCAACGAGCCCATTGTCCGGACGGGTCACAAAAGTTTCGCTACGGTCCCCGGAAAAGGGATCTCCGCGTGTGACGGTCGAAGGGCAATTTTCATCCCATTGTCTATCTCTCCTTATACGACCATTATGATATAATAATATATACACGCTGTGACATATAGATGCGCAGTCAACTTTTTTTATTATTATTATTATTAGTAGAGCACGGACTTGTATGTTTGCATATTATTAAATTCTGCTTTACTCGCCTTGGTCGATCATATACGTATGTGCTAAGTAAGCACAAAATGATATTTTAGCAAATATTTTAGCAAATATTTTTAATTATTATTTTATATTTCCCTGATACGAAAGTATAATATATCGTACCCGTTCCCACAAAACACACTAAGTCCAAAAATGGATTTTTTGGGATTTTTATACCATAAAATGTAGAATAATTATATTATTAGTGATATATAACCATATTAAACTAATATGTATAAAGGAAAATAAAGTAAATTACGGAAAAATGAAATAAGTTACACCAGGGAAACATTTTAAAGTTTGTACTATTTTAAAAAGCTTGTTCTCAAAAATTATGTTTATGGACTTGGTGTGTTTTGCGTGAACGGGGACGATATTATAATGTATTTAGTCTTCTCTATATATTATAATATAGGTAATATTAAATTTTTATAGTTGTTTTGTGAATTTTTTAACATTTCCATTTTAATGTCTCAGTGATTCAATTTATATCCTATTTTTTTTTTTTTTAATATGGGTATGACATATTAAAATGTTTTTAATTATTTGATCCATTTATCTTGTTATATATAATATATTATATTCAATATCTGGTATATTTACTTTATGCGCATTTTTAGGGAATTCCTTAACTTTTTAACACACTAATTCAATATAAAAGTGCATCTTTCAATATTTGTCTTAGTGGATATTTATTCTTTGTAATATAACACAGTTGCGTATTTACAGGATAATATGGTGATAAAATCCTCCTTACAGGTGGTTATTTATTTTGTAAGATTTATTTAATATAGACAAAACTAATTTAGTAAATCATATCAAATTTAGTGAGATGAAAAATGTTAGTAAAAATTTATTATTGACTTATTATTTCATGAAAATTAATAAAAAAATGTATGATATAAATGGATATTTTTGAATATGGTATATTTAATTGTATAGGTTTTGAATGTTTATTTTCTGTAATTTCCTTACATAAAAATAAGAATTAAAATCTTTCCAGAATATAATATTACTATAATAAAAAGACTTATAAAGGTCTTTAGTAGATTCTAAGAATTTCACAGTAGAATTAAAGTTGTGGAAAGTAAAATAAGCTATAGCCTCTAGGTTGTTCCTAAAAGTAGTCATAAAGCTCTTTCGCTAGCAATCTGCACTGCTTAGTCCTTGGAGGAACATTTTTCAGAAACTCAACTTGTATATAATATATATATATATAAACACTGCTAACATTACGAGTCTCTTTTTCTAATATTTACGCGCACAAATGTAAGCTACATATTTTATTGAATATAGTTATTAAGTATATGTCGTTATACGAGAATTGAAGCGTCATGAACTTCTTAAAGAACAACCTTTAATGATACCAACATGTTTTGATAAATCATAAAATCATTAATTTTCTCGTTTAAGTAACCCAGGGTCTCTAAAGTCGAGAGAGGTAGTGTTATTTACAATTTTTAATAGTTTATTTATGTTGGAAAAAGTTGATGGATCACACTACATAGGTTAGAACAACTATACTGCTGAAAAAATATAATAGGTTATAAAAATAAATATGTGTATATTTATAAACAAATTTTCTAAACAAGCTAAATATGTGATAAATAATAACATTAAATTGTATCTAAATTATACCTAATCTATATAATTTGTTGTTAATTGATAAATATGTTTATATATACCTATACCTATATCTTACTATTACAAGTATTAAAAATTGATAATTAATAGTAAATAGAAATGTCAAAAAACATTTGAAAATATAAACTTGAATTAAAATATACATATTTTTATTAATAAATTATCGGTACACAAATATATTTATTTGAGTAATAGGTACATAAAACAATTTTTAAATTTAAGTAATATTTTATTTAGTACATATAAATATTAAAATTATTTTTAATAATAAATATTATATTATATTTTTTTATGTATATTATCTAGATAAATAACTATATATTTATTATCTTATAGTTATTAGTTTATTACAACCATATTATTAAGGTCAAGATTACTTGACTTATAATATAGATATATCTAAATCAGATTTTATTCTAGAAACTTCCCAATACCCAAATTTGTATAAATTACATATTTTTATTCAAGTTGTTCTTTATATAAATTATTGTATTGTAATATTATTACAAATAAATTAGTTCAGAATTTTGATCATTAGATCGTGGCCTGTACGAGGTTATAATATAGTTTGAGTGTCTGGAAGAGTGGAAACACTTTAAAATAAATACGAGTATTACCATGAGAGCAAAAGATAATAATAATAATAATTGGTTTTTCGGTAGGTATCAAGTATGCACATATGTGATTACTTTTGATTTTATAATATTTAGCCTTTTTATAACTACAACATCAGTTCTTTACGAATTTATGTTCCTTTTTATCCGACGCAGATGTAAAAATTGAAAAAATAAATAAATATGCAATATCCGGTTCGGGAAATGTGAAATTTGTAAATGTGCGGGAGGGAAAAAATAAGCGCTCGCGAAGTGAAATGATAAAAAAAAAAAAAAATAATAATAATAATAACGAAAATTCGTTTTATTCTACAATAATATTATACAGCCCACACAAGTGCGCGTGAAATGTGATTACGAATGTGCGTTAAAAACGTTATGAGCGACTACAGGGGAAACAATCATTCGCAAGTCTTTCGCGCCCCCTCTTCCGGTCTTCGGGGGGTGGAAAATGAAATAATAATAAATAAAAATAAAAACATCGCTAACAATATTCGATTATTTGTCGTGTTTCCCCGTCGCGAAAAAAGGGTCAACGCAATGCTGCAGTCGAAATTGCTTCTTTGAGTGTTGCTCGATGCTCGTGATTTCATTTCATTATTCATTCTCAACCCCTTCGTCGTAGCCACGGCTACCAATTACTTTTAATTGTCCGATCCCAGCACGAGGTTATCTAATATACATATATATCTTATATTATATACAGGGTTTTTCACGTCACATAATTTTGCACTTACATTTTTTTTCATGCCTATTTTCTATTGTTTAAATCGAAAATTTTGTTTCGTTTTATGTAATTGTTTAAATTTAAAGAGTAACGTATGATTTGTTTTAAAACATATTTTGTTTCCATAAAATGTTTATTAGAAAAATTTATTTCATTTTCTTAACATTTTCTCATTATTTTTAAAACAAATATATTGTATATTTCATTTTTCATACATTTTCATTTGGAATTCATGTATCTAGTTAATAAAAACATTTACTAATGTTCAGTCACCAGGAAAGTATCGATAGATGCGCTATATATCTCACCTTAACAATCCTGTTTATTAAAAAGTCTATAATTATACATGAATACGATTTAAATTTTATACGTTAAAAAAAAGAAACAAAGACTACACATAATGCCCTTTTTTATCATTTTAATTTATCAAAATATATTTAATTATACTTAAAGAATTCGAAAAATGTCTGGAAAAACGTGGTTTTACATTATAGGAACATACATAAATCTATAAAGTAGATATAAAGTGGTATTAAGTTATTATAACGCGGACAAACACGGCAGTACTTTAGTCCTATACTGTATACGAGTAGTTTATATAAACTTTGTGTATACACTCAATAAAGTGAATATAAGAATATTGTATAATAGTAGTAATAAAGATAAAATGTATAGCATGTATAAATATTGTAACATGAATATACATTTATGTGTCAGAATTTTGATATTTGCTCGAATGTATGTATGTATATTATATAGGTACTATACTTATGTTGTACACTATATTTGTTACTTGAAATTATGATTACCATTTGAATACACTTTTATTTTTTATTATAATACCTAATATATTTACTACAGAACTCTCATGCACACACGAACTAGTCTAATAAAATTATTATATGAGCTGATATACGCATAAAATAAAATACTATTATATATTTAATTACTACTATTAGAGTATTATTATTATAGTCTTGATTCACTGTGTGGCCATAGTATATTATATATAGGTACGTATAAATCGTGCGTGAGATACAAATGCTCAGTTTCAAGTCTAATTTTTATTTTTAGAAATATATAGACAAATATTATTTTATAGCTTATTATAGAAATGCTCGTAAAATACGTATACGGTATACTTTATAATATAATTGTAAATACCTGGATAGTATGGTAACCTATACTCTGCACAACTTAGTTAATGTATATTACACATTCAGAAATGAATAAAATATGTTAATATATTAATACAGTTATAATTATTTGAGAATAGATAAGATATCCATCTTCCAACATTGGTTTTGCTTACGATTTATAACCATGTCCTGTTCTACTCTCCAGTAACATCACGCGTCTTAACTAATTAAGTACCTAGGTATTGCAATTAAACAACAAAATCTGTTTATTAATAGGAGAATAAATTAATTTAATGTTATTTACATTGACTTGTAACAAGTGTTATTAAAAGAAACTGCCTACAAATAATAAATATTGAAATTCAAGCCACGTTGTAATCGATTTTATATTTATACTTTTTGATCTATATTTTTCAATTAATGGTTAAAAATACTTTTTTTTTCAAAAAATAATAATTTCACTATATCGAATATAATATAATATAATACAGATATGATAAGAATTTATGTTAATTTAAAAGTTAAATCCAATTTTCAAAATGAAATATAAAATGTCTATTATAGGCATAGGACCTATACCTATACTATAGGTATACATATAAAATATTTTAAAAATGACATTGCATATTTTCTAAGCCTATAAAGATTGATTTTCGTGTAAAATATGTCACTTGAATCAAATATGTTTTTAAACAAGGGTTTGTCTTTCGTATAGAACTATTCTAACCAAGAGGCAAGGACCCAAAAGACAAATTCGTCAACTTCAACATTATTATTCAATCGACCTTTTTAAAAAATTTTTTTTTAATTATAAGAAATTATTTTAATATTTGAATGTAAATGTATTACATTTACATTCAAATGACATTAATTAATAATTATGTTAAACGAAAAGTCTATTATTGATTATTATACAATATTTATAATTATCGTTTCAGTTTGCTGCAAAGATTTATGCACACATATAAGTTAAATATTATCTATTTACAAGTATAAATGTATATATTATACATAATGTGATCATTCAAATCTAAGTAATTATTTTTATTTACATTATAGTAACAAGTTTAGTGTCTTCAATTAAACGAGAATAATTGCAATTCTCTGCCTTGTATAATATACATATTATTCAAAAGTATTTGTAACTGGCCACATGCCATATGGGTGTGTTAAGCGTTGAGTGTTCTATAATATTACTACGAATTAAACACATTATAGTTGTTTTTCATTACTCTATAATATATCACACATCGTACACTCTTTCAGGAAAATAATTTTTATTTTATAAAACAATGTGGTGCAGTCAATGTATAAAACTTTCATAAAATTTATTATAAATCTTAACTCTTAAATCTAAAAACTATATATATCTTTATTGGTAAACGATTTTACTATCGACAATTTGAATATAATAATTATTATTTGTTTATGACATAATATAAGGAAAAATTTGTGGCTGATCTCAATGCAAAAAAAAAAATTAGGTTGCTTTTGTTAAGGAAATTCGGTTTTATGTAGTTGGTCGCCCAAAAGGTTTTTTAATAAATTTTTTTGTTGTACACACGCAGCGTATATAGGTAACTTGCATAAAAACGTATGTGTTATAATATGTGCATGGAAGCAAATTATATATAACGGTACAACGGGTTATAATCACATATACCTATAAATAATACAATATTTTGTAGCAAGAAGATGACGTCAGTTATTATGTTTAACTATATTATTATTAGTGTTTGGAAAACGATTTTTTTTATTGCAAGTTATTATTCTTTCTTTCCACACGCAGTTTGTCAGCAGAGATCGCGTGAGTAAATGTAAAAAAATATCCACCCCGGTCAAATTACGCATCTATTATAATATAATACATCATCCGTTATAATATGTTATTATAATTTATCCAATTGTACGTAATACGTAAAAATAAAACAGAGTTCATCGGTTCGGTGTAGAATTTGCTGCTGGGACAAAACGTATAGTCGGGTATAAGTTTTCTGTTTCTAATTATGTAAAAAGGAGAAAAATACAATACGATACATACAATACGATATTTTATTATTTTCTAATCGTTTATCGAACGTGATTTTTTCGTAGAACGACATTTGAAAACTATATATGGGATCCTCTAACTATTTTTTTTTCGCATAATATTATGATCGATTTGTATGACTGTATATGCGCGCGGACGAGAGAAACCATCGCCACGTCGTCATCGTTTTTCTCGTTTCTCTCTTTTCTCGCTCGTCTTTTATCTTCGCTCGTTTACATTATAATATATATTTTATTCGTATATATTGTATTGTGTGCCACGCACGTTTCTCATTTCGCAACGGCCTCCGTTTGCCCGAGAGCTCTATCGTCGCGAACGATCAATGAACACACGTCGATGAATACGATAATAATACTATTAAGGTCAATATTGTTGTAAGGCACCCGAGAGAGCAGTGAAAGAGAGAGAGAGAAAACTCGCGTAAAACTGGAAATCGCGCGAATATACGCTGTATCGATAACAATGCGACCCGTCGTGACGCGATTTCGAAATTCTCGCTCGGATTTTTTCTTTTTTTCCCCC
This sequence comes from Eriosoma lanigerum, assembly GCA_013282895.1. Classification (NCBI taxonomy): domain Eukaryota; kingdom Metazoa; phylum Arthropoda; class Insecta; order Hemiptera; family Aphididae; genus Eriosoma; species Eriosoma lanigerum. The sequence continues at coordinate 26,476,465 of CM023359.1, forward strand.
TCATTCATACAGGCGTGTGTGTATTTGTTATCAGTAGTTATGTGCAGTGTGACTTTAAATAATAACAATAATAATATGTAATACAGGAAAATCAAAGAAATAGCCCAGAGGTATCTTTTATAGTTCTTGTTTTTGATTCTCGGTAACGATCTCGACTGTGGTTGTTACGTATTGTTAAAATGTTGATATTATTGATACGTCCGCAGATTTTCGGGAAAATTACCCGTAGTCGTTGAAAAGATTAAAAATATTTGCATAAAATATTTAAGTAATTATAAAAATATATAGTAATTGTGGGCATAGAAAACATAATATGGTACAAGCTTGATTAAATATTAATGAATCTGTGTTTTTAATTTATAGAGAATGTACAAGCGATTGCACACTAGATTACCTCGATTTCTTCGGATTATATGTACAACGATTTTTTTTCTGTTAATAATTAGGTATATCACTAGATATATTTATAGTTCATATTCACATAGTCGTACTCGGTGTTTGATTATCATTTTGAAATATGCGTTTGAATAATTTACTTAAACTTAAAGTTCAAGCCTTTTACCTGTGGCACACATAATTATTCTTGATTATTTGTAATACTTAGGTAATTTCTGAATATTTTTAATTTATTGAGCGTAGGTACTTTTAAATAATTGTATACATATATAAAATAAAACGTCGGTACGTTGTCCTTTAGATTAGTTTTTATTAGGATATTTACGTTTCATTAAAACTTTTAGTAAAATTTAGAGAATACTATAAGACAGTAGTATTTAAACTTTAAATTCCATGGCTCCTTTGTGATTTTCAACATTTTGACGACTCCCAAAATATAATCAGTGCGACAATATCGTTCGACGGATACAATACGTATATAATAATTTATAACATCAATACTACAAAAATGGGAAGGTCGATCGTGGACGTTCTTCCTTCGTACCTTCAGTCTTTGGAGAAATTAGTGGTTTATTATACTTAAGATTTGAATGCAATGATATTGCATTAGAAAATACGATTCTGAGCAAAATTCAATTTATTACAATATGCTATACTGATAATCTATTCCAAAATTTTACCATATGTGTAAATTACGAATGTAAATATTTAAAATAAATTTCAAGTTCCTACGATCATACGATTCATACGATCATTCGATCTAAACTTAATTAGGTATCAAGAAATAAAATAATGAAACCGTAATTTTGCCGATTTTCAAGAACTTTACTTTATAACCTTATAAAAAAAATTGTCATTCACAATTATCAAAATATTTTGTAAAAATATTAAGTAGTATATGCCAAGACTTTGATAAAATTTTCAAACCAATAAACCAAAAATTGCAGGAAATATTAAACCTTTTTGGAAAAAAAGCCAAAACTCTATACTTAGTCAGAAAATTAACCATTTGTTTCTAAATTTTTTACCTAAGTAAATACTCAAAAAAATTTTCAAGACACTAAGATTAAAACTCAACTAGTTATCACGAAATTAAAACATTTTAAATTTCAGAAACGTTATTTTGCCGATTTTCCGCTCTTTTTTAGTAGTTTTTCTTCTCCCGAGGAAAAGTTTTTGAGAAATTCGAATAATGAGCTAAATAAAGTACCAACTAGATACAATTTTCTACCGAAAACATACCCTACTTGTGGTAATCGGACCATTATTTCTACCCGTAAAAGTGTCTTCATAGATAAAAAAAAAATCTTTGTAAAATCAATACATTCTTCGCTTCGCTCAGAATCTAAAATAATTTATCGAACTTAACTCATGTGGCACGTGTCAACAATGTCACCGTCATCTTAATAATTCCCGTTTTCTTTTTAAATTTTATATTAATTTTGTTTACATGTTTTATGCCAGGACTCCCTTTATCAACGTACGGGACGCAACTGGTAGCCGCGACGCACAGTTTGAATATTACTGCTATAATAGGTATCCCGTAATGTTCATAAAATTTATAAATGCGAAGTATCTGTGTGATAATATTAAAAATAATACATATTGGTGTCTGTTTTTTTTTTTAAACGGACAATTTTATTTTAGATTTTTTCGGTATTTCTAAAACTGTTGGTTACATTTTTGAGAACATTTAAATTTTAAATATTTATATATATATATATATATACAATATTATATTCTATACATTTTACTGTTTATTTTATAAATCTCACTTATTTATCATTAACATTTTATTTAAGTGGTTTTTGACATTTAATTTATTTATTTAATTTCGAGAATTTTTTTTAAATAAACTAATTGACAAATAATACACAAAAATGGTGTCTCGATAATGATCTTTAGTGTTGATTTTTTATAATGACTTATAATAATAATTTTTCAATTTCAATCATGATAATTTATTTTATCGTAGTTTGTGCTTATATTAAATTAAAAATAAGTAGATACTTAAATTATGCTCACTAATTTAGGGGAAACTAGTTTTATAATATAATTAACAATACTAACGAGTAACGACATTGGCAATTACCGATCGGTTTGTCAAAACAATAAGATTCTTCACGTAATGAACTAATTAATAATAATTATTGTTTGAAATTGTTTGTATTGAAACTATTTCCTTATTATTTGATTTACAATGAAGGATATTTAAAATTTCCAAATTACAGTTTTAAATTTAATATTATTGTTGAGATATCGTATTAATAATTTACCTTTTAATTGTTCGTTTTAATTAATGTGGTCATGAAGAATAAAACTAGGGTTGTATATTTTTATTAATCTGATATTTTTGTAATAGTAAGAAAGTTATTCTAACAGATTATATTCTGGAAAATATTTCAAAAAAGTATATTTAATATTTTAATGTTGCTAAATATCAAAAATTAACATAGCCCGAGTGAAAATTTAAAACGGAATGAGTTAAAAAGTTTATTTTTCTTGTCCGAGCGTAATAGCTATTAAGAGAACGTCTTTTAAAAATTCACAAAGAGTATTGAAGTATGATAATTCGTTATGAACAAAAAGAATAAATAACTAAGATTATATATTTTAACCTTGGAAAATTATAAATCAAGTATAATTGAATTATTATAATCAAAGAGCTTCTGTAAAATTGAGTACTTTAGAATATTATGTTTATTACTATATATACCTACTACCAACGTTATAATATATTGGTTATAGCGTTATAGTCGGCCATTTGATTCTGGTTGTTTTACAACGATTTCAGGCTGTATCAAGTTTAAATTTAAAATAAACATTATTTTGGAGGTTTTTATTTTAGAAACTTTTAATCTTATTAAAGATCTTGTTTTTCTTAAATTTTTAATATCGTATATTTATATATACGATTTATATGTAGTATTATAAAGTGTTATTATAATAATTATTTATAATCACAATGTTTTGTACGTTATTTGAAAAAGTCCAATTAGAATGAAAATATATTACTAAATATATAATTGACAGATAATATTTATTCATTGATTTATAATACTTATATACTAAATAAATTATGTTTTTTTTTTTTTTAATGAGTATTAATTATTAACAATATTTTAAAGAAGAATCAATAATATAGATTGCAGGTATGCATTGAAAATTAATAAGTTAAACATCATACAATGAGATAAGTAGGTCGTATATTATATTATTAAGAAACAATATCGTTATTACTTAAATTGTAAATATATAAAATATTAATATGCGAGAAAACATATAGTTTAAAGAAGTAAGCGATGTGTAAAAAAGTGTAACCTCTGTCATTATAACTATATACATATATCATAAAATTAATGATATTCTATAATGACAATTGACGAATCTTTTGATTTGGTTATTTAATAATTTATTAAAACAAAATAAAAAATAATAATAATGAATATTTTCTTTTGTTATAAAAATATTTAGATTTATGTATAATATTATTATTGGTATTTGGTAATCAGAATGAGAGTTTTGTGCCTTTTATCATCGGGACTGCAGGGCAATGTATATTCGAAACAACTCGTAAGACGCTAAACTTTGTTTTGAATGGCGTAAATCATATTATTAATGCAGAAAGTATTGAGATCTGATAATGAAAGTATGTTATGTTTAAATTCGTAAAAACCATAAATAATAATAATTCAATGTTGTAACATTTTAATAAGAAATGTCGGCTTTTTTAATATATTTTTAATATATTGTGTACCTATGAATTGTCAGATTTATTAGTAGTAGATAATATATTATTATGCGCATCTATTAATATTTGTATTATTGTACTTTCTCATTATTAGTGTATTAATCGAACAAATCTTGTGTTATAAATCATTGCCAAAACTGGTTTATAAATTATAATTCTTTAAGTTTAGATTTATTGAAGACGGTGTTATTATACCTACAGAAAACGACCGTTTTTCTTCATACCCGGATAGGTTATCTGTATAGTTTCTTAGCATTAAGTCGACAAGAAATACAATTTTAACGATTAAAAAAATTATAATATACCTACATAAATTGTACAAAAATGTACCACATTATTAGATTTTAGTTTTTACTGTTTGAATATAAACAACCTACGTATAATAAATAACTATTATATGCATGCAATATTTCCTCATTCGATTTTATTTTTACACAACAAATTTGTAACACTGATTCCATAAAGTTAAGTTTGCAGTTTACAGGCATATAATATTTCTATGTATATATATTTATGGACACTTTGATATCGATACATCAAAGTAAAGATATTGTATACTTGATGGTATGCTGTTACAGTAAATGAAATGTGGTTTTGTGTAAATTGTATTATTTTTGTTTAATCGAATACGTTTTATTTCAATTTTATTTTTATTATTAAACATTCACCGATTCTATCGTAAATTCATAAACAGCAATAAGCCAACAACAACAACTATAATGCTTATTAATTTGTTATTAGTTATTACGAATTGCGAATTATTTAATAAACAAAAACATAAACTATTAAATCAAATATTGTGAATGTTAACATCAAATAAATAACTAATATATTATCAGCATGCATAATAATAATATTACTTTGTGTAGTATTATTGATTGGTTTCACTTCCACGAACTGTGAAAATTATTTATCTATTTATTCTAAATTGCAAGACGGACTTTTACTGTAATTAATAATACTATATTATATTATTATGATGCTATATTTGTTATATTTGTTTAGTATGCGTTTGTTTTGTACCTACATTAAAGAATATTGATTTAATGTTAAATTTTGTATTTGAATATTTGCGAATTTAAATTATCATCAGTTTATAATAATATCATTTATCAATCATTTAATATCGAGTAACTGGAAACAAAATATGTGAAAAAACGTATATAAAATGTTTACCGATTTAAAATTTATACTACCTATTTGATAATATACATATTATTTAGTATAATGTAAATTATAAAAAAAAAAATTCCACAGTTCTGAGAAATTTCGTATTTTGTACGTCCTAATAAATGTAATTTGTTTTAAACGGATGTTAATTTTTACGAATTTCGTTTAGTTCGCAATAATTTCATTGCATTTTAGTTTTTATTATAATTTATGCAATTTTAAATCTAACCAACGTATTCTTGAATATTTACAATCATTTTAATATAACCTAACCATAATGTAAATATTTAATGGTTATACCTAATATTGATTTAATGACCATCACATAATATTCGTATTGTCTATATGGAAAAGCATTCAAGCATTTCTATTTGGTTTAGTGTTATCTAATATTTAATATAACCTATTCCGTGTTCTATATGAAAAGCAAAAAAAATATAACTGGTATAACTGTATAACTCCTAAATGTAGATACCTACGTCTAATTACATTTGTTATTTACAATTTTGTAATATAGAATCTATACAAAAAATTATGCATGTTTATAAGTATAACTAATAAGTGCTTAAAATATTAGGTGTTTGGCATTGGTCTAAGCTTCTAATTACTTACAAATGATTTTCAAGTTTAAAATAAATACGGTTACAAAACAATAAAACTTAATCTCTTAATATTACAAATTATTCTATTTATAGATTTGTAAATCATAATCTTTATATTTATATGTATATAACAAATTTTTGATAAAAATGAATATATTATCGGTATACAATAAATATTTAACTTTAATAGTTATTATTGAATATATAGTATATATTATAGATACCTTTATATTAACTAACCTTATTAATATAATTATTTTTACGGATTAAATAGAATCGGATAGCATTTCGTATTTCACGTTTAATTTTGGTTAAGCAGGGCATAGGGATATAAAAAAAAAAATGTTTATCGTGATGGAAATATTAATAAAAAAGGTTTTGTTGTATTTTAAAATTTTAAGACGAGAGTTTATTTTGTGACTGTCATATTATCATTCCAGTGAATTCCTTAAACATATATTATTATTATTGTAATATTGATATTTGACTGTCATTCTACTTCTCTATATAGCTGATCGAAATTTATCCAATAACAATTATTCGGGTATACATTGTACTTGGACAGAGTGCGCGCTATCTGATTTTGTTAATTACTAATTAGCGATAGTTTTGAAGAGAAATAATAAAAACTACACACATAATAATATATATTATCTATAATAATATAATATACAATGAGTATATTTGATTTTATATGACAATATTATAATGTCTCGTGCATACAAAACAAATATAATATATTATGAAGTCTTTCAATTAACCATTAGTAGTTGTATAGGTTTTATAAGATACGCAGTTGTATTGATGATAAATTTGTTGTTTTATTTGTATTAAGGAGTTTGTATATATACCGTGTATTTAATTTGGAAGTTTCATTATGCATTTACCCTCATCCAGTATACAGTGAAAAGGGCGGTCTGTGTGTTTGTTTCAGAATCCGGTCGACTCGTTTGTCTAATACAAAAGAGACAAGTAAAGAGAAAGAGAGTCGACGGTACAAAAAGCTTTTGGGTATTATGATGATAACGTAGGTTGGTCGAGGGAAATCGGGGAGATTTTGGCCTTTGATGATGATGATGATGTTGATGATGATGATATCAAAATATTTTTATCGTGGTGAATAGGAATCTCGGTATCAGAACAGGGTAAAGAGATGTATAGGCATATGGCACGGTAAAAGTGAGGTGGAAAAAAGGACCGGCGTTTCTTTTATCTAAGGTACAAAAACACCATTAAAATTAATATCAATGCCCATATACATTTACAAGCTGCTCACACACGAGTATACCTATATATATATATATAAATAATATTATAATATATATTGTATTTGTTCGTGATACGAGTTCAAAGAAAACCTAGATATAAATTTAAGTGATTTATATAGATACGTGGAAAGTGGAGGTTATGAAAATGTTAGGGAGGTATTTGAAACTAATTTGTTGAATTGTGATAACTTTTAAATGACCATCATTGACCATCGTAATTAATATTCAATTAGAGATTAGGAGTCATATCGATGATGTTATAACTGTTTGGGATACTTTAGATACTTTACTTTATTGGTTATCCGCTAATACTGACAAAAATACACTTGTTGTTATCAGAAGCATGTCCAACGGGTAGGTCTGGTAGGCCCGGGCCTACCATGATTTTGAACTTTAAGCAAACCCAAAATATGAATTTTAAAATAAATATTTTAAAATTAAAGACAAGAATTCTGTATTTATTTCTTGTATAAAACACGTCGAACACTGAATGTGAAAATAAAATGTGAATACATTGCGTAGTACATAAGTATTAGGTACTCGTATGGCCGTATGGCCTTTTATATGATAAAAATAAATATTTTTTTATAAGATATATCCGAAATAATAATTATTATACGACCGTCGTCCCCTGGTCGTCATCAGTCACCTCTGCTATCTGCCGAGTGTGGAAAATTTAACAACGTTGCTATATTATGTCAATATGTCACGGTTGATAAGCGAGTCCGTGTTCCGTAAATGAACGTTTAGGTTTTGTTCCTATATTTTAGAATTGTAAATTGTTTCTTATATTTTGTTTATAATTAATATTTTATAGTAAAATGATTAGCCAATTTTTTTTTAAACTTGTTCAATATTAAAAAGGTTATGAAAATAATATTATAGTACCTATAGATCAACCACAAAAAACAAAATGTTAAACTAAACATTAATTCGATTTGTAATAAGTCTTTTAATGCAAAAGTGTTTGATATAAGTGTAAATTGTGATGAACAACTAATTTAGCTAATCATTCATTTTCCTCATCAAAACATTGGTAATAAACAACATTGTTTTCAAAGTTCTTGGTAAAAACTATATCTTTGGATTGAATATTTTGTTCAATTGGATACAATTTTTTGTTTCCTTTGTCATAATTTTGATTTATGCTAATTAATTTTAATTTTTGCTATTTCTATACCTCAAGATACTTTGATAGTTTTAGGATACAATTAATGGAATAATATTTAGGGAATGACAAAAAAACATAAGGCGAACATACATAAGACATCGTTTGCCAAGTATCTAGGTTTTGTGACATCAAAAAGTTTTGGAGCTATCACAATTCAAACTAATAGTCATGTCGAAGACAACGTAGTTAAAAATAGGAAAGTGTTAAAAAATGTTATTCGTTCCGTTTCGTATTACGCGTGGAAAGATAAAAGTTTACGCAGCGATTATAACAAATACTTCTTTAAGCAAACACGACAATGAAACTAAAGAAATCATAATACAAACAAATAAAAATTAAGTTAATTTTAAGGAATTAGTTGATTTACTATATTTGGAAAATAAAAAGATTTAAAGTATTTACCTAAAAATACACGTCTATCATTGTACAAAATAATATTTTACTTACGTTTTCAAATTTTTTATACAAACTATTATGAAAGAAAGAAATGAAGGGAGTTCGGTCACAGTTTAATTGTAAGTAGATGAGTTCGAGATGTTTCAACATTGGAAAAAATGCCAATATGCATTAGGTAGGTATGCACGGCATAAATTAATTAATAAAGAACGATTTTTAGTATTTGTATAAGTAATAAAATTAGATGCACAAGGTCTCACTTATTTTATATTATTGAACTCTTATAATCTCGGTTGGTTTAAACGTTACAAAATGTTTCAGTCAGTCTTACTGCGGTGTAACAATAATATCGAGTTCTACCCATGGAATGGTACATGTAAAAATGTAAAATACTACTAAAAGTACTGAGTGAAATGGACAAAAAAACGTTGGACAACAAAATTCCGATTTTTTAAAACGTCGCGCCAAAATTAAACACGAAGAAGAAATCGCATGTTATAGAAAAATAATGATTAAATAGTTATCATATTTCTCAATAATCGTAATTATATAATTGACGGATTGTTGCGATGCAGCCGAGATGCGGCTGGCTACTTATTGCGCAGTGCAACTTGCGGTTTAATTATCACGACGATAGCAAACCGCATGTTATTATTGTATATTTTATGTGCATTTTAACGCATATAAGAAATGATATACGTAAACGAATCGCGTGTGCGATCCAACTCGATCGGTTATAGTATTTTCCCCTACGACAAGTTTGTCCGTCTGCAAACGTGATGAAAAAAATAAATAAAATAAAAAAATCGCGCCTGGGCGTAATGTCGGCGGCGACACGTTCCGTACTCGGATAATTTAACACGATTTAAGCGTAATTTGTTTTATATTATTATTTTTATATCGGTCGTATTATATATACGTGTGTACACACGCACCTACCTATACTGCACGCGTACGCACAACAATCGCGGGTTTATTAGCATTTATCCTCGGTCAATAATAATCGTCTACCGAATAAATCAGCAAATTTTTTTTTTCTCCTCCGTGCGGACGGCAACGTGGGCGTATTGTCTCGTCGTAGTATTCGTTCGACGGGTTATAAGTGCCGCGCGCTCTGTTCGCGTCCTGTCGCAGCGACAACGGATGCGAGCCCGAGACGTGGGCAAGTCCTTTTTTTTTTATCATTATCATTATTATTGTTATATATCATTATTATATATATATATATATATATATATATATATATATACACCGTGATCAGAAATACGCATTATAAATAATAATAAAAAAAAAACCGAGACGATTAGTGATTACATTATTGTTTTTAAAAACATAAAAAAAAAAAAAACAAATATATAGTTAGATCACTAATATTGTATTTCGATATTCGTTTGTTTTTTTGTTTTTTTTATATCGTACGGCGCAGTATTATTATACAATTAAATATTTTTAGATAATAATAAAATTGTTCAGAATTTATTTTATTCGGAACATTGTACACGTTTTTCGTAGTTCATTCCACAAAAAGTTGATAATTTCATGAAATGGTAACATGTTTTCTCAACATTACGAAATAAGAAAACAATTCATTTTTCACGAAACCGACATGGAATTTTTTATTATGTGATTTATGTTATCATATGATGGACCAATTTATGAATTAAACATATTTTATAAAGAAGATATATCGCTGTACGAATTATTTACTATCACTAAAAAAAAAATTCAATTCTAAACAATTTATTGTTAATTTATTAAAATATAATTTCTTATATAAACAATTTGGACTTTGGTTTGACACTTTGTTTTAAAATAGCAGTTAACAATATTTTCATTGTTATATTCAATTTTCATCTTCATTTAATGAAAATTCTATATTTTATCGTATTTCAGAAAGTGGAGAAAACTTGTTTTCATATCATGAAATAGCTACGACATTATATTTCATTATTTTTCTAAAATATATTTTACTAAAAGTAATCTCGACTTCTGATTCTTTCTTCTACTATATAATATATATCTACATTTGTAAACGGTATGTCGGTATAAGTATTAACGTATAAGAAGTCATATAATAATATATGTGCGAGCGTTTATAATTTGTTACGTGTTGCTAGTATAAGTTCGGACCGCTGCATATTAAAAAACCCGCTTTCGAAACTCGCATAAATTCTAGTTCTTATCGTTCCTATTTCTCATAGTTCTCCAATATTATAAAAAAAAACAGTTATTTCTTTCGTTATTTTGTATTTTTTATTTGTTATCTGCCGGTGGCGGGCCGAAAATATCTATATTACTTTCAACCGTAACAAAAATACAATACTTAATCGTCAATAAAGACATGTTGAGTTGATAATTTGTGTGATGGAAACACTTTTAAAAATAAAGAAATCTCATTTCGTAAATATATAATATTCGTTAAAGCATTACAAATGTATTAGATACTAATAAATGATTCTAAAAATATATAAAGACAAATGTCTAATACCTTTAAAGAGAATAATTTATAGAATAATATGATTATAAAAATTTAAAAAACGATCATTCCCGTTTTCTATAAAATGTTTATTTAAGTTTCAAATAGGAATCTACGGGGGTTGTGTTACTTCTAAAAATGATTTTAAATAATTTTATAAAAATAAAATAGTATTTTTCTTAAGTGTATCTATTTTAAATTGTTTTGTTCATATACTTGTATTTAAAAACTCCTACGGTATATATTTAATTTATTTATAAAGTATGATTATTTTATATATATTTAATATGATTTCTATTCATTTAAAATATACATACCTCAAATAGAAAATGTATACATTTAATTTAATTTACATTTAATTGTTGGCGTTGTATTTATTATAGACGTTTTAGTTTTATACTAAAACTAAACAGTTTTTTCTCGATTAATTTTTGCGAACGAATATACGTTTATATACAGCATAGAGGGCGCGCCCCAGCGGAATAAATAATAATGAATTTTCAATTGAAAATATACGCGTGTTTAACGAACTTAACCGTATATATACAAGCTCGGGTTCATTGTACAGGATTACGATTTTTGGGTCCGGCATCAAAGCCGAAAATCCGTGGGCCGGAATAATAATATTATTTGGAGCACTTTGCTGTGCCTTCAAAACGACTGAAGGAGGACGACGACGATTTAATTTAGTCATCCGTATATATATATATATATATATATATATCGGCTATATTATTATATTATTATAATAGTAGCGAGTAGGTACACAATAATATACAATAATAATATAAGTGACAAAACGATTTTGTCATTTCAACGGTACTCATTACCTTCCTGGGACTTTTTTATTTAAAAAATATTATTATTCGACATATCGTATAATAGATCACTAATACTGCCAATCATCGCTCAAATGAACAATGTTTTCATAATGTAATAAAATGAATTATGATCAAGATAAAGTCATATTATAAAACATTTATATATATTCGTGTAAATTTCAAATATGTTTACCTAACGAATGATTAGATCTAAATAATATACGTTTATTAACGTATAAATAAAGTATCTTCCATAATTAAATTTAAATCATTTTCTGCCCCCCCTCCCCCATACGAGTCTTCTCAGTGGGGTCCAGTATTCATATGTATGTGAAATTAAAATAAATAAATAAATATGACAAAAAATTAATTTGCCTAAAATGCGATAAAACTGTCTAATTTTTAGTCCCCTTATAAAGGTCAACAATCAAATGTTAACTGTTTGAAAAAACACGGTAAATATTTGAAAAATTATTTTGTTTATTACTTTAGATTTATATATTAATAGTAAAATAATGAACGATACTTATTAACTTATATAAATATATTATTAAATATAAATAATCATTATTTTTTAAATTTGTCTATATTATTTTTTTCACTAAATTATCTATATTATGTTATTTATTTTTATTCTTATTTACATGATTATTCAATCATCAAATTTGATTTACGCTTTACTCTATGAATTTGTTTTAAATTATATACTTTTTTACTTAAATATAACGAAATAAGGTATAATTTTAATTAAAAATTCGTTAGAAGTAAGATTACGTTTGTATTAAAACATTCTATAAACACAATTTACAAAAACAAATTAATAATTCAATTTTAATTTTAATTTTATTTAATTGAATAAAAATGTATTATTATACCTATAATAAATGTCTTTTCTTCAGTTTAATTTATTCATTTATATGTCAATAATATAACATTATTAGTAAAACAAATATACTTTATTTTATAACTTGTATAAAAGAAAAGTCGAATTAATATCTATGTTATACCAAACTTTTTTTTTCTTCCTAATGATATTCAGACAGTTTTAATCTTTACAGTAGTTTAATTTAACTGTTTTCTTAAACATTTCTTGTTAGAATTAAAACGAGTAATGCTATATAAAATGAAATTAAAAACTAAATATAATTATACGATATTGTTTTTAATAAAACAAACAGTATAATATTCGGGTAATTCATGTATTTAATATATTGGTCGAAAAGAAATTCTTCTCGATCGATCGAAGTCGTATTCAAAGGAATTCAAAGGGATTCTAAGGGGATTTTTTTGTTTTGTTCCTTAAACGTTGTAAAGAGACATCAGCCATCCATAATATATTGTATTATTTTATAAACGTACAAAACAGACTCACATCTAGAACGTGAAAAGAATAGTAATAATATATAGAATAGAGAAAAGACGTGTTTAGGAGAGATCATTTTGGGTTGTGGGAAAAATGAGGTCCCTCGTCGGAGTAAATTACCGGAATGCGAGGATTTATTATTATACATTGCCGCCGTACAACAGCGGTACATGGCGCGGTATCGTGTGGTAACCCGGCCGGCGGGGAGAGTGGTAGACTGGTAGTGGTTATGTACACGGTGGATGGTAAATAAAGACGAAATCTCGTCGATGAAAAGAAAGTAATTGCCGGCCGAGGCAGGGCTCGATTCTTTTGTGCGCGCCCGGCCAAAGTTTTATATACTTTTGTGCAGCTCGTTCCTTTTCAATACGTCCCCACCCGCAACACGGTGGACTGAAAAAGTCGGAACGCGCGGCCGATTCAAGTTGATAATAAAGATTTCGTTTCCATTATTAATACCGTATAGTCGGATGCGTATATATATATATATATATATATAATAAAATATAATAATAATGCGCTGGAAAACGTCTGAAAGCCTCTCCTATTTCGATTTTTACCCAAAGTGCAGTGCATTATACTCTGTCAGTTGTATATTTTGATAGTAGAAAAGAAAAAGAAAAAAAAAAAAACAGAAACATATTTTGTGTTTAAAGGTAAAAAAAAATCTATCGGCGAATAAAAAACATTCGTTTTATATATTATACATAATAATACAAATTATATCCTTTATACGGGTATACAATTTTTTTATTATATTGTTGGTCCATGAAATAATCGTAACGATACGATGTCTAGGCCGATGAACAGCCAGTGTTGTACAAAGAAAACTCATAATTTATCTAGACTAGATAAATAGATAAAACTTAAAATTTTTATCTAGATAATAGATAAAAGATAACCAATTATTTCGATAAAAAAAAAAAACAGATAATTAATATTTAATATTGTAGATCCAGGGATAAGTTATGTTAATTAAAAATAAAATTATTTAAATAGTTATATCGAAATTAAAAATTTACAACATTTAATATATGTATGAATATATACACAATTATACATCGAATTTGTTTGATTTTAAACACATTAACATCTCAAACGTCTCGTACTGAGGCGATTCATTCTTGAAGTTATAATTGGACATCCATTGCTAAAGAGTCTTTCAACTGGTGCTGAATTTAGAAAACGTATTGTATATATGTTTTACTATTGGGTAATGGTCCAGGATTATTAATTAAAAACTATTTGATGCTCCAGTTTTATAGCCTTTACAGAGCGCTGTTTAATACAGTTTTGTGTCAAAATTTTTAAAATTTTTGATTGAATAATTATCTAGATGATTATTCTCAGATAGCCTATTTATTTATCTAGATAAGATAAAAATATGACTGTATTTTATCTAGATAATGCACAACACTGTACACAGCGTAGTATTTATTATCAAACAGCCAGAAATATCTTTGAAAGTACGTATGAAGCAATTAATCTTTGGAAACTTTATCACACACGCTATAGTGTGCTATATTTTCTTATAATTTTAATATTTTTACCCGTGTCCCTTATATTTTATAGTAAAACCGCAGTTTTAACATTAGATTTCAAACAGTATCATATATCAATAATTATATAATAATATATTCTTTGTTTATTTTTATTTTTTTTTTTAAAAATGTCTAGAACGTGTTTTAATAAAACGTTATTCGTCATTTAAATAACGATTCTAATTAAAACCACAGACGCCTCTAAATAGTGAATAACGCTCGGACTTAATTTTATACCTTTTTAGTATCATGTTTTATTTGTAATTTGTATACAATCTATATTATAGTATACACACAAACAATAATTATGTATGAGCAAACACTGGAAAAACTCGAATATAATATGCACATGTATTAAAGGCGTTGTATAATAATTAATATTCATTACCTACTGTAAATTTATTTTTAAATTTTCTGTATTAAAAATTAGCATCAAAATGGCATTATGTGTGTTTGCTTACACCGAAAAAACACGTTCGACATAAATAACCCACGGTTAGACGACGCAATAAAACATGATTAGTGCAATATAAATTATTAGAATATAATAATATATTAGTATTAGTGTTTAGATTTACATTTTGACTGGAACTATGCATAATATTATGTCATTATTAATACTCGCAGACTCGGGACTTGAACAGGTATAAAAATTATATTTCAAATACAATTATTATACGTAACGTCGATTTTATTTGTTTAATATGTATGTGAAATATATAAAACAAATTATTATATTCCAATAAAATATTTTGAAGTTTTATACTTTTGAACCGGGTTTTCAAAATCAAAAGGGAACTTCAGATAACCATTTTTTGGTAGTTTTTCTTCTCCCAGGGAAAGACTTTTGAGAAATTCGAAAAATGAGCTAAATGAAGTAAGATTAGACGAAATTTGGTATTAAAAGCATACCTTTTTTTGTAGTAATCGGACCATTATTTCTACCCGAAAAAATGTTTTCATACATCCATAAAAAAAATTAAATCATCATTGTAAAACCAATACAGAATACTTCATTCAGAATCTAAAATATACAACAATTGGTACGCCAGAAATTTATAATTATCATATAATATATTTCTAACTATTATTATAGTTATAATATTTAAAAATAATAATTTAAATCCAATTGTCAATATAAAAAACGTCGTGTATTATAATAATGGGATGATCTATAAACATGATCCTCTCTCTCCACGGTAAATACAACACTTATACAATACCTATGTTTTTAATATAATAATTTTTTTTGCACTTAGAAATTTAAAAATATATAATCTCTATAAGTCATTAATTTATTATCATAATTTTAAATTTTAAATACAATTAAATATATAGGTAAACATTTGATATACAGTTTAAAATATCATTTAATTATTAACTTGGTATATTTCTCAAGGGAAATAAAATACGTTTCATGGGTTATTATTACATAATAGTATTAAATATACCTAATTTTATTATTTTAAAATTGTTCGGAATAATATTCAAGTTTGAATATAATAATATGTACTTACATTTTTCCACACTTGCTGCGCAATAGATATTTGTTAATAATTATTTTAGATTGAGTCGTTTCGTCCGTAATAATTTCTGTACAATAATATTATTATAATCGTAGATATAATAACACCCAACAGGACAAAATCACGCAATGTTTGTCCCGAGGGAAATAGACGAGCAACGGTATATAGTATAAAAAAAAAAACGATTATTACCGAATAGCTTTGTTCGGTCAACCGCATCGATATAATATAAACAAATTCAAGTCCGGACGAAAAATAACAATATTTTCGTATTCATTTCCTCGGACAAATATCGCGACGATAAATCACGTCTGTATATTATTGTGTATGATTTAATAATGTGAGTGGGCGAAATATAGGATGTCTCTGAGACTTTTGAGAGATAGGCAAATCATATCTAATAAATACTATAACTTAATTGATATCTAGGCATTATCCTTCGTTTATTCATCTCAGCGATACAATTTTAGTATTTTAATTGATTTTAATAATTATATTTAATTTTAATTTAAGAAAAATGTGGTGGTACTTAACAACACATAAATCATAAAAGTGATAGTTATTTTATTTTCAACAAATTTTTGGAGTTTATGAAAATGTACATTTTTTTCATTATCTAAATGGAGGCGATAGCAGCGGACATACATTTGTTTTCTATGCGATACACAATCGGTTTAATTAGTTTAATATTTTATAATATCATCGCAGGATAATAACAACGACCAAAATATCATTCTTATTGTCTTGTTTAGAAAAAAAAATAGTTTAAAATGACTACATTAGTATATAGTGTCGAGATGAATGAATAAAATATTAATATATATTAAGTTATTATACGATTTGTTGGATATTTCAGTGACACCCTGTATATGTATATACGTTTACGATTGATGCGTATACGGACAAATGGAAGTAAAAAAAAAAAAAAAATAATAAGAAAACCGGCCGGGTTGACCGAGACAAATCGTCGTCGGACTCTCTGCTACGTTCGAAAACGTTTTCGATTTCGATTTATATAATAATAATAATACTCGTATATAGGGGGTGAATATTATATCGTTTTCCTTTTACTTAAAGGACGTGCCGCCGATGCTTGTTACATCATGGCATATAATATATATGTAATATTTTATTGTATGCGTGCGGAAAGGGAAGAAGCCACTTTGAATTTGACCCTTCGGGTTAGGCCTCGTCTATTGTTATGCAATGAGATCTCGGACGGTCCGCCGTCCATACTAAATAGATTTGTCTCTGTGTCCTGTTGTCAGTTCCGTTGGCGGGTAATGGACATGTAAGTGTATGCCGCGGCGGTCTTCCCGATCCATTTTCCGTGCACATACAGGGTGAATCAAATATTGCAAAAAATAATTGAAATAGCGTTATGAAAACGTGTGAAGACGTACACTGTTATTTTTATTAAACTAAATTTCCGCAATCGCTCTGTATATAACACGAAGAAACCGTTTCCGATGCGTTGCCGTGGACGGACGGTCCAAATCAATACAATATCATAGAAATAGGAAATTTAGCGAGGTCGGGCGAGGCGACGAGATTTCTTTTTTTGACTTAGAAATAATATTAGGTACTTATAATACTTAATTAGATAACACTGACAAAAATAAAGTAGAGTTGGATAAAACTTGCCAAATATTTTTTATCACTTCGTTTAGTTAAATATAATACATAAATAAATTAACTTGACAAAGTTTATAATTTTCATTAATTTTATTGAGCCAGTAAATATAACTGTCCATGCACTCGTTCTAGCACTTATCTATTCGAAGTCCGTTCCAGGTCGGATTCTGAGTCTGGTTTGTTCTATTGTTCTGTCTCCGACTCATGCTTTATTTCTTATAAAAAATATGAAAAATGTTGATAATTTAAATTACATTATAATGTTTTATTATTCCATGATGTCAATGTGGTTTTTAATATCATAATATATCATAATATATTTAGTAGGTTGTTATATCTACTTAATTTAAATTTAAAAATTCCAACGTCAAAAAGTAACTTGACATTAATTATTTGTCAACTAAAATTCTACCATTTTATGTTTATTATTTTATGTTATTATATTTAATATACTGTCGAGTGTCTTATACAAACGAAAATAGCCAAAAAATATCATTCTATAATGTATGATAATATATATATATATATATACTATAAATTATAATATATATAATGTATAAATAATAAATACTACATGTATGTTGAAATCAACTCTCATCGCGTAATAAATTGAAACGTCAAACTAGTATCCAACTAATAGACACTGAAAAACCACGTTTAACAATAGAATACTATGCATAGGATAGAATTGAGAATATTATAGAAATACAAAAAATAGTTGATAAGGGTGTTATTTTATATTTAATTACATGTTTATAAATAATAAAAAAATAAATAACTTGTTGTTCAAACAGAAATGTTCGATCTATTGATACTTATCTGGATATCTCTATCTCTCTCACTTTTTTTCTTGTTTAGATTCCGCGCAGACAATATTATATATATATATATATATATATAATTTTTCGTGGAGATATTGCAGAAGTGCCTAAATAGATTTGGGACATTCTGTGTATAATTTTAAAGCTGTACTTTTTTAATATTAAATTGTAATTACCGACTAATTAACTTACGAGTGTATCTGATAATTATATTATATACCTACAGAATTTCCTGGATTCGATTACTAACGAGATTAATAAATTACCGGTCGTATTTATCACATATTCTTATTTATTTTTATTTTAGTGAGTACACAATATAAGAGTATAAATTGTACAATGTAAGATGTGAACCTAATAAGATGAAGTACCCATTTATTATTTTAATCCGTTCTACTTTCTTAAAATATAGATAATCGTCAATAAGTATGTATTATAGTATTATATTTTATGTGTATAGTGTATATATTTATGAAACCAAATCGTATTTATTCGAGGGGTTGATTGATATTTAGGATATATACTTATAAATTATTTATTATACATAAAACTATTATAACAATTAGATATGAGGTAGATTGTAACTACTTGCAATACCATCTTTTTATTATCTCGATTTGGTATCACAAGAATTCAATATTTTATGAAAAATTAATGAAATTAATTATGTTAAATTTAATACTCTAAGAACACTCATTATATTGATGTATAAAACGAAGGGTGCAAAATTTTATTTTATTATATAGATTATATGATTTGGTAAATTGTATAAAAATATAATAATAATTGCTTGATGCTTAAAAAAATCGTGTTTATAATGTTAAAAATACGGGCAGCCACTGATTCCGAACGTTCTCCTCCCTTGTTTTAGTCCATGGAGAGGATAGTGGTGGAATGTATTATTGTGTTATATTATAATTAAGATTTGAATGCAATAATTATTGCATTAAAAAATACGATTCTGAGCAAAACTCAGTAAAATATGCAATACACTGTATGAGTGTCCCAAGGGGAAAGGGTAAGACGGAGAAATTGCCTCCCTCTAGCTTTTAATATTTCATTTGTCCGAATCATTATGATCGCATTAAATAACAAATTATCAAATAATTTATTATACACAATTGCTTATCTTAAAGTAGGTTGTTTTATTATTTTGTGAATAGCACTATAGTCATTATACCTATACCTATTTGATAATATTAATTTGTAAGTATTTTATCTAAAGTTCTAAATTTATAATAAAGTATTAAACTAATGTTGTGTATTCCGAAGCATGTAGTTGACAACATATATTAACTGTATAGTGCATAAACATATTATTTCGACTGCTGACTTACGTTTTATGTAAAAACACAATATTTTCTTTTTTGACAATTTTTATTTTTACGATCCCGATGTATTAAAAATTAGATTCAGCAGTCAGCAAGGTAAAATAATTTTCGTTTAATAATTAATATTTAATATAATGAACATAAGAGACTACTTATGTCCTTTCCAGCTACAAGTTATTTAGCTAAACGTTCTTTCAGTACCTTATTAAGGCGTGTTAAAACATGATTTCAATCAACGATGGGCGAAGATAGATTGAGTGAGCTATATGAATGTTAAGTGTTCATCGCCAACAAATTAATTCGGAAAAAGAAAAATGTATTGAAAAAACATTGACACGATTTGGAAAAGAATGTCCACGTCAATTTGTATTTAACGAAAATTAATGATTAGTTGAAGTTTATTTGAAGTAGTTTATCTAAAGTTAAGATAAAAGTTTGACATGTTATACGTATTTATAATGTAAAGAAATATATATAGGTATTATTTAATATTAAATGTAAAAGCGAAAGATTAAAACAATTTTTTTTTCAATTACATTTGCCCCTTTCTGTAAAAATGTCTGCGGGTGCCCATGATATACTGATGATATTTATTTTTATATATTTTATTTATTTATCAAATAATATGCAACAGAAAAATTAGTTATCATAAAATAATGAAGTTAAAGTTCGCCAAAATTACAGGTTCCATGAATTTCGCAGTTTATCAACCTTTTTCAGTAGTTCTCTTTATCTCAATGAAATACTTATGAGATATTCAAAAAATGACCTAAATAAAGTATCAACAAGACACAATATTCTTATAAAGCGTACCCTATTTATGTTTGCTAATTGGAACCATTAATAAAAATAATTATTTCTGATTAGAAATTTTTTATTATTGCGTAAAAAAAAATGCACACATTATTATAAAACCAATAAATTCCTCATTTCTTCACTCAGAATCTCAGAAAATTATTTATAAATAACTTACGTGCTATTTTGTAAAAGTTTACATATAATATAAAAATAAAATCAGAATATTTCGTGACACCTACATGTACGTTTTAATATTAATTGTTAATTCCATTAATTTTGTAACACAAAATTATGATCACCCAGTCCGTTTCCCCGTTTGAAATTCAGCTTGTATACATTTTTCATCATAAATTCATAGTATATTATTATGCATCTCTATGCGCATAGCTGCACAGTTAGTATGTATACTGTATAGGTAATGTTATATATTATTATTATTATTATGTGTTGCAGTTTTCATTGCAGCAGTCACTGCGATGGAGTAAAATAATGTCCTTTGAAGTGTTCAAACGCATAGATTTTCGCCTAACAATATTTATATAGGTAACCGCGGAAGATAAACGCCGACTTGCGTTGCCACTGTAATGTTTTTTCTATATATACGTATATTTAAATAGCGAATAATTATTCATTCGTCGCCGAGGATGGAACAATAAACATACCACTGCGTATACTTTATTTTATATTATATTATATTACTATTAAAACGGTAGTATTATGCAAAACGATTCATTAAGAAGAATAATGCTACTGGTCTTTGCGGTCGCGTTCAATGGTATATAATAATAATAGAAAATGTGTCCTTTCAAACGTTGTCGTTGTCGACATATCGTATACAACGGGCATACTGTATATACAGGATGCATTAAACAAAATAGTCACATTTATTTTGGTAGAAATATATTTTTTGGTTTACTTAAGTTCGATAATATAGATTATAATCTGCACCCATGCAGTGTGCGAGTTGTTCTCAATGATCTAAGATTAAATATTTAATACACATTAAACATTGTAAAAAGCCCAGTTAATTTAAAATTTTATTATTAAATTAGGTATATAATGTATATTAAATCACAAACGAATTGGATACATATGAAAAAATAATTCGTAATATTATAATGGAAAAGTATGCGTCATTATATGTTGTCGAGAGGATGACGATGACAAAAAATAAAAAATTACGTACTCGACAGATGGTTTTCGTTTAAAATCAGCGAAAGGACCCTCGCTCGCGCGTGTCATAGTATACGAGATTAACAATACAATATACCTATAAGTTATTATTGTTGTTATTAAATAGTCGATGACCATTAACCGCGATATAATATACCGAAGGGATCAGAATTATTTCGTATATATATATATATAAAAAAAAAAAAAAACGTTCCGCAATTGCATACGTACATTTTAGACGTTATTTTCGTGACATTTTATTACATTCCGATCACCCTGTACACAAACGGGTGGCATTTCGTATAATATAATGTAATATAATTATAATACTCGTACGTCATATTATTACAAACGCGTTTAATATTCGACTATTGTGTTATATATTTTATTTCGCCGGCATTGTCGTGTACACGGTTCGAATCTAATTTATCACGCGGCCTCCGCCGCTGCCGCCGAACGATTGTATTGTGTTTGGTTTTCTAAACGCCAAACTCGATTAAATGCGTTTTTGTATGTCCGTTTATTTACATTTTTTTTTTCTTTCCCGCGTTATATTACGTATACGACTATACGAGGGTTCTGTAAAAAAAAAGGTGAGAGTGGTGGGGGGGGGGGGCGATGCTTTATATATTTAATAAACGCGTTGTCGTAAGAATTTCGTCACATACTTTTTTACTTAAATAATAGTCTTTGGAAGTAATATATAATATTATATCTATATAGCTACTACACGTATGTTTAGACTAAACGTGACTAAAATCGGTAATACGAAAATACGATATATTTTTTTCTCGTATTTCGCGGATATAATATAAATATCCAGTAACGATGTCGATATACTGTTCACCTAGTAAGACACTATACAGTGAACGAACGTCAGTCAATAGATATATTTAGTAAAATACTAAAATTTGCGGATATAGTTATTTTTATTATTTTTTATGTATTTTTGCACTATAGAAGATTTAAAGTTTTTTAGTTGACTTTTATGGAAAAAGACTGTATATAATGTAAATTAAATTATATACCTGATATCTGGACCCAATCGATGACCAATGACAATCCGGATTGTAGGCACAGACAATACGATATTATGTAAAAATAATATTACTTATTAAAAAAAACCCCACACTATGTAATGTGTCGACTGAATATTATTTAATTTAAACATTATATTGATGTCGTAAGTCACGTCTCCTTTTATTGTCATGCGTGTTGCTACTAAGTGTTTTATACCTAATTGACACAAAATTGGAGAAGCTGCCTGAGTCGCATAATGTTTTCGTAATAGTCTACAATTAAAATTGTAAAAACCTTAATTACCTAAAATATAGGTAGTCTCTAAAAGTCTAAACTATTTTTCAATTATTTAAGTCTTTACAATATTATCCCTATGGCCTATGCTATTATATAAGTACATTATTTTAAAAACAAAGTATATAATGTTCGTTTTTAAATTAAGGATTTTTCACATATTATATACATAGAAACAGCATATACACGTAAAATTTTTATCAAAATATATACAAAATATATAATTATCGATTGATGTAATAATATTGATAATATTTTGTAATATCAATATTATTACATCACTATATTAACTATACATTTACACTATTGAGACGAATTGTCGTTCCAAACAAATTAATAGACGTGAGGTAATGTATTACCTCTTATAATATAATATCTTCTATTATTACGCATTAGTTTTTATTATTTTATTAAATTTGTCATACTTTTATAATATAAAAAAAAAAAACAATATACCTATGTTTGAAAATAAAATACAATAACGACATAACGCGTTTGCCTGGGAACTTGCTCACGCAGTTTATGTTTGGTATATTATATTATTTTATAAACGCGACATAATATAACTATGAAGAGTATAATATTATACGGTATAGCTGTATATAGGTATAAATAAAATATCGCGATATCGATATAAAATCTCTCTAATAATAGTTATATACGATTGTTATTATCGCGGTTCGATTATCATTGATCTATAGGAGCTTATACCTATTATATAGTGTATTATAAGAACGTTCGCGTTATTTGCAAAATATATAGACTCGACACGGTGATAAATCGTATAAAAAAAATCGTTAAACATATGAAAATGTAAAATCGCGATATTACTGCAAATGTCGTAAAATATCGATATAAGACATATGTATTATTGTAATGCACGTTCCCACTGCACCACCGCTAAACTGCGTATTATATAATAATATGTACCTATACTTAATATAAAATATCAAAATGTATATACCTACGCAATATTCCGAACAAATATAATAGATTGTGTGCAAAGTGCATGGACTTATTTTATCGATTTTATATTTTCGTGTTTTGTGAATAATAATTGTCAATATAATACGATTTACTATAAAAAGTATGTATAATATGATATAGTATGACTGACATGGGACGATTGCAACCAAATTTACAATCACCATACGCCGGATTGTGACTGTATACAGGGTGGTTAGAATATTACGTTGAATAAAAACAATAGATGATATTAGAAATGTATCCATTTTCCGATTACTCTGTATACATTATATTATATACTATTGCTATTATTCGAGTCTCTATAATAATAATATAGCTATATAATAAACAAAGATACATCGCAATATTATTTTCTCTAATCGTGTAAGTATTATTACAATAATTCGTCGATTAAACAATATTATCGTATTGTACACTTGCATAAGGTTTAAGTTGAATATGTAATGCATCATAGACGTGCGCAGAGTCGGCACAGCAAACATATATGCCATCATTTTTCTTTCTTAACAGCACAAAGGCTACAGATAATTTGAGCGAAGTGAAGAATATACCGGATGGTTTTACAATAATTATATATGCCTATTTTTTGCTTTTTTTAGAGAATTGCATCTATTTGGTACATCATTTAGCTCATTTTTCAAATAATTCAAAATATTTTTTCTTGGAATAAGAATTATCACGTGATTATCATGTAATTTACACTAAGAATAGATTAACATATAGTAATTTAATACAGTTTTTGAATAATTAACTTAGGTATTTTCTATTACCACATTCTACAATTGCACTGCAGCATGGATATGTTTGGCCTTTTCAAGTCTACCTACTCAAACCATTTTGGGGCAGCAAGAGCATATCATGCTGTGACTGTGTGTACGCCTATGATATGCATCAATTTAACTATTTCAATATTTTTCAATGTGATAAATAGACGTTAAAAAAAATCTAGTTTAAATTTCGAAAAATTCATATTTAAAATCCTGATAATGTATAGTGGGTACCTATTAAAGTAGGATAGCATATAATATGAAAAAAAGATTTTAATTTGTATAATATTATAATTTTTGGTTAGAAAATTTCTTGTTAGAGGAATATTTTTAGTTGAATATAAATTCAATAAAAAAAGGTAGTTTTGCCATTAATACATTTTTTAAAATTGATTGGTAAAAAATTAGTGGATTGAATCACATTTTAAACTAAAAAACCTATTTAAATTAAGTATGACATAATAATTAAGCCATAAAGTCTATATATACCTATCACTATTTTATAATGTATTATATGGCGATAAAGAGATAATGTTATATTATGTTGGTAAAAATGTCTAACGACTGTAACAGATTAGAGACATTGTACATTACAATCGGGCGAGAAAACGGTGGTGGGTAACGGATTATAAACAGCGGAACGTAGGTAAATTGGCGGTGGCGGCGGCAGAGGAGATTTTGCAGTCCTCGCGGGTCTGTTCAAAGGAAATCGGAAATTGTCAATCCGTTCAAAGTCGGTCCCGCCATCAATTCGGCCGTCGGGCGCGGGACATTAAACAGCGACGATCCCCTCGAAAACAACCTGACAAACCCGAAACGATTTATAAGCCTCGTACTGGATTGTGTGTCCCTCTTAAATTATATAATAATAATAATATATTATAAGGCGCGAAACCGTCATTATAATATAATATATTATTATACGATAATTTCGCGTGTGCGGTTTTGTCCTTTGTTGATTGTTTTTTTTTTTAAATTCGTTTAAAACTTTTTTTTAAGCTCGTTGCGATGAGTCAACGTCCCGCGGGGACTTCCGACGACGAGTAATCCTCTCGCGAACCAAAAAAATCGTGGTTATAATATTATGTGGCTGTGCGAATTCAACTCTCTTCAAGAACATTATACAAAATGCATTTGAAATTGCATAAAAATACCCTTTTAAAAGAAATTTTCTTTGTAAAAAACTGAACATATTATATCGAATCATTGTATACCATCGATTGTCTGTAATATAATCATAAATTTATAGCCATATAATTTACCATTTATTTAATAACAATATTAATTTATAACTTGTACCTATTGTATTTGCCTAAATAAAATATAATATATAGAAAGAAAATTATATCAAAAATCATTTTTATCATTGCAAGCGATGTCGTAACAGTTTTTCCTAATTAAATAATATATTTGTAAACATTCCGGGTATTATAAATTCGCAGAACAGATAAATTGTATATTTTTTACAAGTAGGTGTATATATTTTTATGTACATTTTAAAACGTATACAAGTTTCGATTGAAATGAAATACGGGATGTTTGATTTTGCAAATATGCAAATATACACCCGGAAGGGTTATGAAGAAATCAAGTTAACAAAAATTAAACGTTAACATGCATGTTAAGTAAATATAATATTAATTATTATATTGTATTATAAATCGCGGTCGATTTAACCGTGTAAAATCGTTGTGCAAACTGCAAATGATACGTATACGCAATCGACCGATAATGGACTGCGGTGATGAGCGTTGTTCAAACAAATTGGAAGAGAAAAAAATTCCATTTTAAAGCTTGACGAATGTTGAGAATATTATTATTATTATTATATTGTATAAATATACGCGATATCTTGATGAGTTTTTATTTTTAAACGACGCAAAGTCATATTCGTATTCTAATAATGTTGTGTACAAGCATTATTATACCTATATGGTATATCGTATATTATAAATTATGATAGCAAAAAAACATTATGCAAATTATTTATATTGCGTTTTGTCGATACAATAACGAGACGTACACGATAAAATATAAGATTATGATTTATTTACGTAATGCGTGCTATTTAAACGTTATAAATCACAATAAAGTCACGGATTTTGATATAGCTTCAATGTTGGATTAGGTTAGGATAAAGGAGCAGTTATGAATCGGTTGTCGGTTTAGAAATTTAAACCGTTGTAGGTTTGGTTATTGGTTAGGTTAGGCAGTCTATTCCACCCAAATCATATTTTTGCTTCTTCGCTTTTCGTTTTTATTTGTATTCCGAAAAAAATATAAACAATAGTTACACAATTACAGTTTTCATGATTAATTTATAACAATAGTAATATTTTTTTCATATTAGATTTTGAGCGGAGCGAGGAATGTATTGTTTCTACAATGATGTTTTTTTTTTTTTTATGTATGAAAACATTTTTTCGGATAGAAATAATTGTCCAATTACCACAAGTGGGGTATGTTTTCGGTAGCAAATCATATCTAGTTGGTACTTTATTAAGCTCATTTATCGAATTTCTTAAAAGTTTTTTCTTAGGAGAAGAAAAACTACCAAAAAATGGCAAAAGATCGGCAAAATTACGATTTCCGTAATTTTTTATTTTTTATTTCGTGATAATTAATTAAGTTTTGATCGTAGGGACTTGAAAATTTTTTTGGGTATTAACATTGGTAAAATACAAGTGTGGTAAAATTTTGGAACAGATTAGTTGATTATTTGGAAAAATATAGACCTATGAACTTTTTGACAAAACAAATTAATATTACCTACAATTTTGGGTTAATCGATTTGAAAATTGTATAGAAGCCTAATAATATACTACTTAATCATTTTACAAAATATTTTGAAAATCGTGACTGACAACTTTATAGGCTTTTTATTATTTTTCTTTTTTCTGATATATGAAAACATTTTTTTGGGTAGAAATAATGGTCTGATTACCACAAATAGAGTACTTTTTCGTACCGAATTTCATCTAGTTAGTACTTTATTCAGCTCAATTTTTGAATTTCTCAAAAGTTTTATCCTTGAGAAGCGGAAAATTGGTAATATTACGGTTTCCATTATTTTATTATTTTTATTTTTTTGATTATTAATTTAGTTTTGATCGTAGGAACTTGAAATTTTTTTTGAGTATTAATATAGGTAATATTTACGTTTAGTAAAATTTTGAGAAGGATTGTTGGTTTTTTGGCTAAATATAGAGCTTTGAATTATTTCAAAAAATATTTAATATTACCTGAAATTTTTGATTTAATGATATAAATTTTTTTATAGAAGCCTACTTTATACTATTTAATCTATTTACCTAACCTAACCTAATAATATACTACTTAATCATTTTACAAAATATTTTGAAAATCGTGACTGATAATTTTTATCGAGAAATGATAACTCCTTGAATATTGATCATAGGGATTTGAAATTGATTTTGCATATTTACATATGTAATTTACATTCGTGGTAAATTTTGGAACAGATTATTAGTGTAATATATTGAGTTTCGCTCAAAATCGTATTTTCTAATGCAATATTATTGAATTTAAATCTTAATTATAATAAACCACTATTTTTGAACACATTTTTGAACAGGCAGTTCAATTTGTTTTATTTGATACCCACCCACCACTATTTTTACCCATTATGTAATAATGCATCAACTTTTCAAACAGTATCGGCAAATTTTAAGGGAGTATTTTCTTAGGGACCCACCCACCCCTTATTTAAGGCAGTTTAATTGAACTACCTGAAGTGTATCTGTTCGGTTCTATTGGTGCTTATATTTATGACATTAAATAATAATGCACATTAAAAATGCGTTTAAATGCATCTAACCTTCGAATTAACTTAATTCGCATTAAATAATTGTGTATTAACGCCTGCAGATATACGTAGCGATTTTGTTAACCACATAATAATAATATTAAATTATTTAGAGCATATATATTATATTAGCATTATATTAGTTCAGTTGTATTATAAAAATAGACGTGGGTATAGATATTCGTTCTAAATTCAATTAAAGCTATTAAAAAAGTTCCGAAAAACAGAACGAGTGAAATTATTATTGTTATTTCCCATATATCAATAGGAAAATTAATTAATATACGAACGTCAGTAAAAAAACACGAGTAGAGAAACGTATTTTTTCTTCGAAATTCTTCGATAATCAATTTTTCTTTAGTCGAATTACATCAACATAATTATACTTTTATATTATTTAGATAAGTACCGAATGCGTGGGTATAATATTATATAGATTTCAAAATGGTTAATTAAAATTATCGGTATTTTACAATAATTTATTGTTAGTGGTTTGTGTTTTCTATTTACTGTAATGAGTGATAAAAAACGTTTAAAAAAATACATTATGGGCAGACGCTTGTAATAATAATCATATACAATATAGGTACGCATATAATTATTATTAAAATGAAACGTCTTTATTGAGTTGCAATTTTTATGATTTTGTTATAATTATCTATATCGAGTGTATACAGAGTGATTGGAAATTCATGTTACAAGATCAACAAGGTTCAAATACAAAAACCTTCCGAATTTTTTATTATGAATTTCTGGTTTTCCTATATGCAAAATAAAAAAAATTATAAACTATAGGTCTTTAGAATGTATGCAATCAAAAAAATATTTAATGTGTTTACGAGTGTAAAAATACGTAATCTATAATAATTATTAGTTATAATGTTACAACCGAACGGATGTTTTTCTTCGATTCGATCACATTAGTCTACGAAGTATGAAATGTAGTAAATATGAATTTTTTTGTCATTCTTAGTGTCTCACGATACATGATGTCTCAGATACAATTATTATTTGTAATATATCCTGCACGAAAAATTAAAATGTTTTACCAATGGGCTAATATTACCTCTATTATTTTTTTAGTTTTAAACGTCCAGTAAAATAATTAAAAATAATTTTTCCATTTTTTAAGTTGGGTAAAATTTGAAGATAGTTTATAAAATATAAAGAGTAAATTTTTAAGACAATTTTAATGTTATTAATGATTTCTAATTTAATTCATATTATCATTGTTCAATATTATAATAAGTAAATCATACACAATTAGTTGTAACTACGAGACCGGTAATAATTTCTTGAGAGATGTTAAAATCTGATAATAATTATAATAATAATAATAATTTTGGATTCCGCAATATAATAGATTAAATAATTTTAAAAAAAATGACATTAGAAATATGATTTTTCCAATAAATGAAAAACTTCCTAAACATCAACATCTTGATTAAATTCGGAGGTCGAAACATCAAAATTGTCATAAAAATATACTCTTCAAACTGGGTATTTTTAAATTTCACAAAACTTAAAAAACAAAAACTTATTTTTAATTTTTCTACTAGGCGTAAAAAAAATGATATTACTATAATATTATAGCCTAATATTTAAGCATATTGCCTTAATAATAATTTTAAAAGCCTTATTTAAGCGAGTACACTATACCTAAGTTGAAATATAGAAAAAGGTCTTACCTAATAAGATGAGCTACCTATCTATTATTTTTATCAATTTTACTTTCTCAAAATATAAATAGTCGTCAATAAGTACCTATATACATTATTATATGCATAGTGTATAGTGCATATATTTAATACATCAAATATAATTTATTCTTGAGAGTGATTGGTTTTTAGAATATATACTTATCAGTTATTCATTATACATATATTATTATAAAATTAGGTATAATTTTATACCTGTGAAAATATAATATAATACTGTTAAAAGTCATTCAATTCTTGGAAAATGCCAACTTGATCAACCAGATCTAGAATAATTCCAAACAAAAGCCAATGGCCCAGTTGTCGCGGCTTACATAAATAGAAAAAAAAAAAAAAAAAAAAATTAGGTATAAGTGGGCAGATTTTAACTACTTGCAATACCTGTTGCAATAATTGTAATCTCAATTGATCAAACCATAAGAATATAATATTTCAAGAAAAATTAATTCTGTTAAATTTAAAATCCTAAGAATACCTATTGATTTATTTATTTATTTTGTATGGCTTTTAATACAAACAGCTTAACTGTCAAAAAATAATTAAAACAATACATAACATAATATAGATATAAAAATATAACGATATAATGATGTTTGCCATTGTCTAAATATAAATTTTAAAAACCAATAATAACTATTCAATAATTTAAATTTTTTGCGGAGATATTGCTATAATTAGTAAATAGATTTGGGACATTCTGTATATACTTGAATTAAACAATTTTAATACGTAAAAAAACTATTAATATTCGGAATAAAATATATTTTTTAAGTAGATATTACAAACAAATGTTTTCAAAATAATAGTATATACTTATCTACTTATTACATTTTGTTTAGTACCTATAATTTACGAAAAATATTAACATGCATGTTTCTAGCCTCAACCCATTCGAATTTTCAAATTTTTAACATCATAATTTAGCACGTAATTAGCATGAATTTTTTCGCCTAACCATTCACGAAATTTACATGCTTTTTATTTCCCCGTAAATTCAAAATAAATATATAAATTGAATTTTAATGTCATTCACTATATCAGTTTTTAATGTAAATCTGACACAATGTATTTATATAAAAAATGTTCTTGTAAATACTTTTCCGTAAATAAAGAAAATATAATATAATTGTTTAAACCTTACCAGCGCAAATACGACAATCGACATGAGTGTACAAATTTCGTGAAGAGCCAAGCGAATTTATGCTAATTACATGCTAAATGATGACATAAAAAAAATATGAAAATTCGAATGGGGTGGGGCTAGGGACATGTACGTAAAATATTATCTGCTGAAAAAAATATAAGACTTCCAATTAAGTAATATTTTAAATAATAATTGTTAAATAATTAGATTAGTTAATAATAAGTAATAATAGCCAAAGAAAAACAGTTTTTTAAATTTCCAAATCTAAAATATGAATGAGAAAATGTATTGATATTATGGCTTTAGTTCATCAGCAAATACATTTAAAAATTATTTTACCCAAATCTGAAAACATTATGTAAAAGTAATTTAAAAGAAATATTTTAAAAGTTTGAATGTTAAAGAATAAAGAATAATATATAAATAATATTGTTAAATCCTAACCCTAAATCGATGATTAATTGTAAAATAATTAACCGTTTCGATGACGCGATGGTGTCGTAAAATCATTCTTGATGTTAATACAAATATTTCGACCACCGAGTTTAATGACCTGTAGTATACTGTATTATGTAGTAACACTATAGTTGTAGTTAGGACATTGAATTCCTTTCATTGTTTTGTCCCCTCGTGTTCAATTTAGGGTAGGAAATCCGTCGACGGTCAGAGTGTCAAAAAATCAACCGACACGTAATATAGATAAATAATAATATTACGGTAATTGTCATATGCTTTGGTGAACAGCATCGATTTATTATGAATTTTCTCATGTTTAAGACGCAAAGACACGATGATGTCACCCGATTTATATCATTAAACATTTTATGATATTTTATAGAAATACATACGTTACAATTGACTGCTATCCTTCACTAGTTTTTAATTGAGTATAGCTAGTCTCTACAATAACAAAGTAACTTTTTTCAGCGATATTACATCTAGTAGTGTTATGTATAATTGACTGAATTAGTTAATATAATCTGTATAAAATTGAGTTATTAAAAAATTTAATATATACAGGTATCTAATGGTATTTTTTATTTGATATAATTATAAAAATCAAATTTGTAATAAAAACTGGAAACTTTTTAATAAATTTGATAATTTTTATAAACATAAGTAACTTTTAACTTGACGAAATCTAAAATGTATTTATTTTTATTTGTTATTTATTTTTGTTTAAAAATCAAT
Organism: Eriosoma lanigerum; assembly: GCA_013282895.1. Lineage (NCBI taxonomy): Eukaryota > Metazoa > Arthropoda > Insecta > Hemiptera > Aphididae > Eriosoma > Eriosoma lanigerum. The sequence continues at coordinate 26,509,651 of CM023359.1, forward strand.
TTTATATAATATTTTTTAAATAACTACTAAACTTTCTTTTCTATATCACAGCTGTGCCTATAACATATAATTTAATGAACTATGATTGTGCGTCTATGACCTAATTTGTACCAAATGGAGGAAGAACCATCACAAGCTTACAATTGTTACCAACTTTATTATTAGTCAAGATTTTTAGTCTTAGTTCTAGTAGTATCATATCTTTGACATTGTATTAATTAACCATTTAAAATCATTTTTATTTATATTTTGCTGGAGCAATATGTGCTAATAATAATTATATTTGCAAAATTAATTTTTTTGAACAGACGTGAAATCCGACCATTCATGTATTATAAAAACGACGGAACATTATTTTCGCTTCGAGTATTTCTCGTAAATTTTTTCCCATTATTTGTGGCATTTTTTTTTTTTAGGACTTGAAAATATACCTAATTATAATAATATATGTCTTAAAATCTTGTCAGTGGAGGTTTTGTTATTTTTGTTGAGTCATCGAACTCGAGATAAAATAGTACAGAGCTATTATGTCACGCAGAAAACACACGGTAATCGAACAAAAAGCGTGTCTATTAAAATATTTTGTAGGTGGTTATTATAGGTACAAGGTACATATAATTAATACTCACGCGCGGGGGCGAAAAAATTATAATAATAACCGATTCCGAAACAACAGCAATACACAGAAGGGTTTTTGTTTAATTTCGTACATTGTACAATGCATACGTATTATTATAATATAGCCGTGTTCGAAATTAAAAAAAAACAAAATCTAAAATCTATTATCATTATGTTTTATTAAAACGCGAGATAATGCTTGCATGCTCATTGTATATAATATACAGGTAACTTTGAACGAGAGTTTCGTGAATATCACATAATAATATATAGGTATTTATTGTATTATTGTTCTCGGTCACCGACTATGTATAGAGATTAAAATTGATACAACAGAAACGTTATAATTATTATAAATATATCAAACAGGAATTTCAGTGAGCTCGAATTCTCTTTTTCTCCTTTTTCTCCTTCCCCGGGTCCAACTCAATTACGTACACGCACTACCAACCGAGTCATAACATAATATCTGATATTATCAGATACGTCTGTTGTTAAAAATATTATATTACACAAAATATTTCATCCGTTTGTAGAATAGAAAACCACAGACATTGGGATTTGAACAATATTTTATAATATTACATTATTTTTATGAATTACATGTACAAGACAAGTAAATATATATTATAATATTATGCGACTATATTTTAAATAATTATTTGATTAGCTCGAAAGTTATTTTTTACTGGTGCCAAGCCCATCATTTCCTGCAGTTCCCTATTTCTTCGTTATTTTCATATTTGTGTCGAATACAAGGTTACAGATTTTCCGCTATACCTTGTTTTTAAATGATCTTTGCGTCCTTACCGTTACTATCATTGTCTTCCAGGCTTCACATACATAATGTAAATGTGGATCTTGTAATTGATACATATAATCTTGTTTTAAATCTCTTCGATAGCATTTTGGGGTTGAGAAATTTCTATAGTGCATAAAAGTTTATGCACATAGATACGTAGGTTTATTCCGCTATAAGATATTTTATATTTTTCCATATTTAATCGGAAAAGGGCATACAATTTACCTAAGTTACTATCTTAAAACGTTTTTATATTTCAAATTGATTGAGTTTCTTGAATAATATAGGATAGACAATTTACAAATTACAGAGTATTTATTATTATTAGGACTGGCCAAACGCAAAAAATTGCATACAAATTTGAAATTTCTCACGTATTCACATAATGTACGACTACGTCGATGTATACATAACTTTCCGGTATAATTATTAAATAGGTATTTTAAACGGGTTTTGTACTTGTATAGGTGTAAGGAACTATTACAATCTAGTAGGTATAAAATACTAAATAATTATAGCTCTATCGAAATTATTTTGATTTTGTTATTCCTGAAATAGAACATAATAATATAATATAAAAAAGCATATATAGATTTACATGTATATGTAATAATATTTTAACATTTCCGTAGTAATACCTAGACTCGTTTGTATTATTATTATTTAGTTTCACATTGAAGCGATGAGGGCGCCGATTAAAATGTTGCTAAATAATATATTATATTATTCTTATATTCCGTCTATATAAACGAAATTTCTATTTTGTATTTTTCTACTTTATTCTTTAGACGTTGGAACTGCAAATTATCTTTCAACTATTTCGTAATTCGTTTTACGGGTATGGATTAAAAACATGGTCAAAACCAAATTAATGTTGTAACTTGTAAGTATATTAAAACCTACTTATTAAATCAAAAAATGTGTACCTACCTAAGTATAACATTTATAAAAAAATATTAACAAATTATTTCTTTGATAAATTATGATTATAACTGTGTCAACAATACACTACCTATAATATATGTATAAAGTCTAAAAACCTCACATATACAATTAAAATCATTATAACATCATATTTTAATTTACATCATTAATTATCATTGTTAAATTATACTATAATTGTGGTCAGTAAAAAGATAATTATTGTGTCCCGCAACTTTCTGAATTTTAACCCCTATATAATATGTTTCTCCCTATTTCATCTGCTTACCAGCCCCCATTTTATTTATTTTCAAGTACTCATAATAATCCGTAATGTACACTATTTTAGACAAAACAATTTGAGTCAGGGCTCACTAAAAAATAGGAGCGGCTGCCAGTGGCGTATGTAAGGTTTCTAAGGGGGTGGTGGGGTGCTAAAAAGTTTGGCAATCATAAATTGATTTTATAAAACCAAAAACAATTGGTTATTATTAATAGTACAATAGTTATTTAATTATAAAATATATGACACAATACATTATTATAAAAGTATAAAAATAATTTAATTAAACAACATAAAATATAAACTGTCAAGATTAGGACCAATTTTAGTATTAAAAATATACATAATAATACTCCTAATAGAGTACCTTAGCATCTCTTGTGTACCTAGCCATATCATCGATATTAATACGGATAATTACAAAAATAGAATTCAATAAATTCAGATCCTTTCTGAAAAACTTGGTTAAAAAAATGTAATAAAGAAAATATTTCTAGGTTATAACCCCTTAATCCCCTCTTGTGTGCGCCTCCAAAAGATAGCATCGTACTTGCAGTTCCTATAATATAAAGAAAATTATAGTTCTCTCTTCCCCCATTAACTTAGGATGGATCTGCTCTTGATTATAAATATACCTACAAAAATAAGTATTTCTCCAGGATTAGGTAATAGATAACAATAAACAATTGCTACACAATTTTTTACATGTTAATGAATGAATGTTTTAAAAAATATTATAAACAATTGTAGCGCGAAGTTTTTTTTTATATGAAGCAGCTAAAATTATCGATATACCCACTAAATATTTTCTAAACAAATTTCCCCCAAAATTTTTCGAATTTGTTAAAAAATAGATATTAATACTTATTGAAAAATATTATTTTCCTCATTAATTCAAGAGAATAACAAACTACTTATATGATTCTAAATACTAATTACAAATATAAACTATAACTATTTTTGAGTTGTAAATTTGCTAAATCAACCCCCCCCCACCACCATTTTAGCTTAAAGCACCTATTTCATGGCAGCCCCCTTCGCGTTGCTACTGATTATAGACGTTATACTTCTATTATTATTTATCTATTGTTATTATATTTTTATTTCGTTTTAGGAAAATTAGAAAAACCAAATCTAATATAAATGATTGTTTTTATACTTGTTTACCCAAACTATAAAATATATTATATTCAACCGTTAAGGTATAATAATACAATAAATAGTTTGCAATTTCATGAAACGGGCGATTTGACTAAGTGGATGTGACACGCACTGGAATTTTATTTTCCACGTTGAACGACATGAAATCGAATTTCGTGACAACCGATAAAATTACTTTGATATGACGGAAGCCGAGCGCATATTATTATTATAATATTTTACGGAGACCTAACCTCTTTGGCACGTTTTATTATTATTATTATTATTATACGAAGGACAGGGATTAAAAACCACTCGGTGTTCGTTGGACCAAGTGTCGTCGCCGTCGCGTGATCGATCAAACGACGGAGATCACTATAATATATTAAATATACAATGTATAGATACGATTATACTTTTTATTTATATAAATTATAATAATAATAATAATACCTACACGTGGATATATTACACGCGTTTTATGTAAATCGATCGAATTTAAATTGTCGTCCTATTCTATTGATTATATTATAGATATCTACTTATTACTATATGTACGACAGTGTATCAGCAATATTTTGTTTATTGTTTTGCTGGATATAGTTTTTATCCGACAGGGTTCAGATACGAAATTGATGGGTGACTGAAGAGAAATAATAATTAACAAAAAATAAAATCTGTTGGTCGTAAATTCAATGTCTTTTAAGAGTAATTCTGTGAGCACGAAAATTTGTCCAATGTGAAACTATTATGTGTTTGCAAAATGTAAAAATTATGTATCACATTGTATATCTTTACTAAAATAATATTCGATCAAGGCAATAATCGTGTTAAAACAACAGACATTTGTAAAAAATAAGAAATAAGAAATAATTTAATATGCTTTTTAATATATTGCGCTGTAACTCTATAATGTTTACGTTAACGGGTGCTATAATTTGTAGAAAAAATAACCTAAAAATATTCAATTCACAACACAATGTGGGAATGTTTCGAGTGTTTTGTTAACAAAGACCAACACATTTGTCTGTTATATTTCATATTTTACTGTTGATTATTGTCGAGTCATCTCAGTGTCGAGCATGGATAGGTAGGTCCATGTATCTATAACAATCAACAAGTACTAAAATCATTTTTATTAAAAACCAGAAAAAAAGACATACATTTTCAGATACAACTGAGCGGAAACCCAATTAGTTAAATATATTCTAATTACAGAACGAATATATAGGATTGACTATTTTACGTTCTTTGATGCTATTATTGGTAACATTATGTACATGCTCATTAATTATAAATGATAGCTTGTTACCGTAGCTTATTGTCGTATTCATAGAATTCCTGATGTTTGTTCTCTCTTAAATAAAATAAACAGAATGATCAATAATTTTGTGTTACTCGGGGTATCACATACGGTTTCAATGTGGCCATTTCCGCGTTATTTTTTTTTTTAAATTTAAATTTTTATATTTTTTAACACGAACACCTTAACATATATGATTACATTGTTTATATGGGAACCGACTTTGGTTGGATACATACGTATTATATTGCAATTATAATGTACGAAAATACAAAATTCACAGTAATAATACGTATAATTGACGACTGCATAAAGTCTATAATAATACTTGGCGCTAGTGGTCAAATTAGGTTTCCATTCTCTAGAACGATATTTGTTATAATAATAAAAAATAATAATAATATATCCGTTCGTGTATTTCTAGCTTTCTCACTCTTTTTTTCTTTCAACGCGGCGCGTTCATCTTCATCCAGCGATAGCAGCATTATTTCAAACGTGCCTACGTTTAATTATAAGTGTGGTTACTCGGTTACGAGTTTTCTAGTCGGGCGTATACCGCGGGTGCACACACACATACACACGCACAAACTCGTCATCAATACAACAATATTATATTAATAAAACGTGACCTTCGAAAGTTCAAATACACGTATATCGTTGAATAAATAATAATATTGTGATTTGTGATGGGAACAAAAAAAAAATGCAGTTCGACTGATAAATACGAGTACCTATATAAATTGAATTTCGATAAGTAAAATACCTGATCAAATCGAAAAAAGTATACCTATTTATAAAATAATTGAAAACAGTGGCATGATTAACACAATAGTTCTAAACGGGCACTTTCCCCTAGTTAAAAAAAATTTAGCAGGATGAGTTGAGTGGGTGAACGGATGTATGCTGAGCAGTAATGCTTTTTAGTGCTTCTTGGTATTTACTTTTTCTAGTTCAATATGAGTTTATATTTTGTTAACCAATAGTTTGTCCCTTAGAAATGGTAATACCTATAAGTGTAAAACGTAATTTACGATTTGAAAATCTCAAGTTATAAATTCTACTATAACAGTTAATAAAATTCATACTAGATACTTGATGGAAAGAGCATTGTATGTAAATTAATATTAGCTAATGAGATTTTATTTTTGCTCATTTTATATTTCAAATATTATTCAAATATAGTTTTTTGGAAATAACGATGCTCAGGAGAAATATTTTATGAGCGTTTCTTTAATAAGGATGCTGAGAACATTTTTTGGGGAAACAAGTATAATTTTATTCTGCCAATGTTTCGACAACAGGAAATTATATATAGTACGACATTCCGATTTGCGAAACTTCCGTTTCCATCGTTCGTTAGGTCTTGGAATAGTTTAGAAAATGTAAAAGTATTTCGTAAGACAATCGTGCCCAGTTGAATATTATATACAAAATATACAATACAATATCATATTAGATGATAAATGATATGTTGGCGGCGGCGCGGCGTGAGAAAAATCGTCGTCTTGGTGCAATCCCCCTAATATAATATAGCGTAGTAGCTGTATTTCGTAATATGTATATTATAGCAACAGCAGAGGTCATTTATCAGTTTTGTTGTTTGACGGGGTAAGAAAAAAAGAAAAAAAAAACTGACAAACGGAATATTTGAATATTATCAATCCGCTGGACGTGAGCGGACAATCGGTCTTGCGACTTTCTTTGTACGTATAACATAATATAAAACGGGTATAAAATATATGTTCATAACCGGGTATTAGGTATATGCGCGTATTATTATTATTATTATTATAACTCGTCTTTGGTCCCGTCCCCGCACCGACGACAATCGTAATAATAATATAACGTCATTATCATGCCCGTCGCGGACAGGTGACACCTCGAGAGGCCGAGCGTTATTCCATATTTTTTTCATCTATTTTTCTTATTTATCGTTGTCGTCGTCGTTCGGCAGCGGATTAACGTCGTCGCATCTGCCGGATGTATCTTAGACGTATACATGAACAGGACCGTGTTTCGGGTAACCGACTACGAATAACAATAACACAATGAATATTATACCTAGGTTAACTGCGGTATACCGTATACTATAAAGTATTTTATTGATGATTTTGTCGTAAGACATCAAGAACAAAATTAATATGTGTACCTATATGATAATTGTTTTTGTATCTTCCTCCCATTCAGTTAGATAAATTTATTCATCGATTCTATCTACAAAAATACATTACCTACGGACGAAATCGACGAAAAATAAAAATATAACATATTTAGAATCTCTGTGGACTACAAATAACTTGAAAGCAGATGAATAATTTGTTTTCGAAAAAATTTCTCGATATTTACTTAATTTAATTTTCCTTGTTTAAAATTAAAAATAAATTAAAACTTGTATGCTTTTCAATTTATAGATCTTTATAACTAGGAATGAAATACTATAGAAAAAAAATTATAGAGAAAATAATTAATCTCTTTGTTTGACTATGATGTTTGACTGCGTTCTCCTCAAGTGATTTATTATTCGTACCTATTACTAATTCATTATATTATTTTTTTTTTTATTATTATAGCAGTGACCCTACGCAATAAGCAGATACTTATATGTAAATTGTTTTTTGTGATTTTTCTTTTGAAGTCTGTGAATGAAAATAATTGATTGAAAAAGTTAATTTTTATCAATTATATTATATTTTACACCAAATTATTATAACTTAAACTGTACACAATTTTAATAAATAATTATTATTTCATATTTGCAGGAAGGATTTAAATATTAATACTATAGAGTTTATAATTTATATGATATATATTTTAACAATATTATTATTTCTGAAATAATTTTTTTTTTTAAATAACTCATTATTATCAACATGCGCTGATATAATATTTTACGTAGTGAGTAGTGACTATAGGTACTTCAAATTTCACAAAACAATTATAATATGGTGTATAACTGAATCATCAATATACGTTTGCACGCGTTTGAAGGGAAATGTGCCGAATCTTCGCATGAATATTATATTAGTTGACGTATTTCTATTTCCGGTTGTAAACTAATGGAAAGTAGGGTTCGACGTATTTCGATTACGATTTAATTTTGTTTTCTTCTGGTAGTGGTTGTTTTCGGCAAAGGGGTGGGAGGGCTTTAAATAAGATAACTTTATAATCGCCTTTATAAAATCGTTTATTATATTTTATATATTCGTTTGTACAATAATAAAACCATCGGTTGTATTATAATATAAACAGTATAAGTTTCTATTTAAAAATATATCTTTATATTAATTTGGAATATTTTTTTCAATTTTTATTTTTTTAATGCAAAAATACAATGCACTTTGTTTTATTATATAAATTGGTTAGTAAAACAGTAAGAAATATAATATATTATTCTTTAGGCTAATAATTTTTTATTTTAATTACAATATTGATGTTTCAAACAATACTTTAACAGTTTAATTAAATAATATCTGCTGCAGAATACTTTATTTTATTTAGGTAATAAAATAGTTAGAAAAAAAAATTTGTACTAAAAATCTTGAATATACCTAAATAATAATAAAATAAAAGCGTATATCAATGCAGTTTGAATAATAATAATGTAAATTCGATATCGGAATGATAGCGTGGATTAAATTTTATTAAATGTAGGTACCTATTTTAAATTAATAAAAGGTAGTATCGTCACAGAATAAATATTTTGTGGTTTCGTCATCGATATAATATATTATAAATTACAATAGTAGTTACATGTAACTATCCACGAATGCGGAAACTGGAAAAATCGTGTCGAACCGCAATAAAATAAGACATATATTTATTATAAATCACTATACAACGAATGATATTATATATTTAAATACGAAATTATTTTTTATTTATATAAAATAATATATACCTATCATGTTTAGATTAAATATTTTATTTAAATATTTATAATTTGTCCGATACATATTTGCATTATACACTACATAGTACATATGCTACATAATATGTATCTAATACGTATTATTTAGTTATTAATTATATATTTATATATATAATATACAGAATAATCAGGATATTGAGTTATAATAATAATGTAAGTAACGTTGAGAACGTGATTCTAATATTCTCAACTGAATTTTTTGTAACACGAAATTCTGATCACTCTGATGTACGCTGTACATAATATATATATATTATATTATATACATTTGTGGTAAAAAATATTTGTATAATTTCATAATAAACAATCGCATAATAATATATTACCTATGTATTATATAGCATACGGTCTATACGATTTATGTGAATCAGTGAATTAAAAGATTATACATATATATATATAAAATATAAGAGGTTTTCAATTTTAGTCACGCTACACTTGCACGCATGATGGGGTGCCTCGCGCGCCACGTTTGTTCAAGTCAATATAATGTTGTTTCTAATTAATATTTTTCAAATACCATTTTCGTGAAATAAAACGCATAATATAATTAGGTACAGTTAAGTATGGTTTTGTTTGACCCAATCCAAAACTGCAATCGAATGTGTTTTATAACGATATACTTATAATTTTATATCATTTGTAAATATACTAAATAACAATGTAAGGCAATAACTATTATATCTAATAGTATAATATTATAAATTTATATATACCTTATTATCATTGGCGAAACTAGGGGAGGAACAAAAGCCCCTAGTGTGAATTTTAACAATTTTTTCCTTAGACCTATATAATTATTGAATAATTCAGTTATTATAGGTCTATATATAATGTGGTTATTAACAATTACCACGTAATACCGAATGACAAATATTATATACCTGTGACCTGTTCTAATATTTATTGTCTATAACTAATGGTTTCATTAATTATATATTAATTGTTTACATATTATTCGGATAATTTATTTAGCATTCTTATGTTCTTATTCACCTTATGCCCTTATTTCCCAACTATATCGGGTTGGCCACCTAAGTCCCATATCTCCATAAATTTCGATCACCTATATCTCGCCAACCATTCACACTAACCATATTCATATCACTCTATTCCACCTCTTCTTTGGTCTTCCTCTTCCCCTCTTACCTTCAAAATTAATTTCCATAACAACTCACTGCAACAAGTGCCACTAAATCATCCCTCCTCATAACATGCCCAAACCATCTCGGCTAATTCCCTCTCATTTTCCCCACAGTTGATACAACTTCTACACTTCTCCTAATTAATTTAGCATTCCTATGTAATTTAAAACTTTATTTTTTTATTTAACATACTTTATAATACTGATTTTGGTAATTTAAAATGATTTAATGCACTTATTTATTTATAGGTATTTAAAAGTCGTTACGATAATCACAAAACAATATATGCATTTTACAATTATCAAACTAATATCTACCATGTTATTTAGTTCATTTTTAACGTTTAACCAATTTTAGTTTTTTAATTGTAATTTTGGGGGATTTTAAATTAAATTTATAAATGTTTTTATATCATAGAAATTCCGTTAATTAATTTTTATTTGTATAACAAATCTGAAATCCGTCATCTATATAGACTCGCGTGTATTTTTTGATTAATCGGAATATTTGTTCGTGTCGTTTCAACAAAACCTTCCCGTTTTCGGCTTATTAGCGTGTCACAGATTGACAGTTGACAACATATAAATTTATAAATTATAATTATAATATTTCGACAACAACGCAATCTTTATGTATTATGAATAATAATAATAATATTATTATGCATACTATAAACGTGGTTAACCGGGTTAACCGCGTTCCTGCATTATATACAGAATAATTAGAACACGGTTAACCTGGTTTCAGGTGATTTGACAACACATTTTGGTAATTCGAAAATGTTGTTTCGACAACACGTTTTCCCCTTCAAATATACATTCTTAATAATATTTATAGAAATATAATATAAATAAGTATAAATGTATAATTGTTAAGTAGTATGGCATTGGCTCCTCCGTGGGGGGGCAGTGAGGTCATTGTCCCATCCTGGGAGCTTTCCACGAAACTGCATATTATTTTAATCAATAAATGTATGATAACAATTTTTACTACCTAATAAAAATAATAACCAGTATATGGGCATAAAAATAAAACAGATACAATTTAAAACCAGAGTAGAATAGATATTGATATTGATTCCTTTATATATAATTTATCAATAATATTTATAATAATATGGAATATTATTTAGAGTCCAGATTAATTATCTAAAATAACAATAAAATTAGGTAAGTACATTAAAATTAAAATTAAAATATTTAAATTTGATTAATTTATTACGATAATACAAATAATATATAAATCAATTTTTATTTTCACCAATATAAATATTTTAGTTTATATTTTAAAATTTAAGATACCTATCTTTTATAAGGAAATATAAATGCAACCAGGGTTAAAAATATCCTCTGCTTATCATAAATTCTTAGTAATCTTACTAAACTATAACTCCTAAAAGTTTAAAGAAACCCCAATCAGTATAAAAAAAACGTCAGCTCACGCCAACGTATAATTATTATAATATTATATACAGAGGGATTTGACAGATTTAAGGTTACATATACAAAAATGGTGAGAATATCAAATGTAGATTTGAGCATTTTTCGTGTCATATCCATTTTTTTTTTTTCAACATAATATATTATTATATTCCGAACACCCTGTACATTAGAATAATATGTAATGTGCCGACGACGTTGTCGATGTCTTAATTTACGATTTACGTCGTCAGCGCGTGATAAATTACACCGTACGTACGGAATAATATATAATATATTATTATTATTTTTATTGGGGGGGAGGGTGTGGAATAGAGAGGGGAAATGCAAAATGCATAATATAAAACGTGTATTTTCGCTCGAACCAATATAATATAATAATATTATAATAAACTGTATAGGTATAATACGACAATAAAATGATAATAATAATGATAATAATATTGGTCGTCGACGACGTGTGTAGTGTGTGGAAACGCAATTACCGTCGCGAAAGAAAAAAAAAAAGAAAACGCACGCGCGCTCTCGAAGATAACGTCGATCTATATATGGGTCGGTCGGGTATAGCTCGCGCGCATATTATGTACGAGTATGATTTGTGTCCGGCGACAATAATATTATACCACGGTAGCATTCGGACGGGGCGAACGGAAGGTGTTTTCCGGGGGTTATAAATATGCAATAGGTAACATATATAATATATGTACGATAAAGACGTGTTCGACGTATACAGGGTGTCTCTGAGAGATCTGGCAAATGCCAAATGCTATAAATTGGATAATAAATTGAATAACTATTGCTATTTTTTTTTTTTTTAATAACAAATTTGTGAAAAAAAGAAAATATTTATTCAGACACAATATTACACTATTGATAAAAAAAAATCAGAAACTGATGAAGAAACAATAAAGAACAAAGAAATCTATAAATCGATATTTAGTTGAAATGTAATGTAACAATAATGTAATAACTATGGATTAACCTTCTCGGCGTCCTGACGCACGCTTAGTGTTTGCCAACCCCCTTTTTAAAATTCATATCCTTCACGATTTGTCATCACGAGTTTTCGAACCGTTCGCGAAAAAAAACGTTTTAAAAATAAGAATAGGCGGAAAATCAGGCTAGAGATTTAAATATCGATTTTCAGATACCAAAAATGATGAGTATCTAAATAGATGAGTGTAAATGACCTGAAGTGATCTGAAACTGATGAGTACCCTATTTGAATTTCACTAATTTCTTTTTCTTTATTTGGTTAATACTTTTTGAGAATAAAAATTATTTTTTTGTTAAATTTTTTGTTTTGAGAATAAAAATAAAATAACAAAAAATTTACCACCCTCTAAGAGTTTCCACACTTGGATCGAGCCTAAAAAGCCTAGTAGTTAATACGCCACTGCTTTGCACCATAATTATATTCGGGTTATGGGTTTCAAGTGTTGGTGATATTCGGGTGTTTGAAACACCAAAATAAAAAATGAATAATCATTATTATGCGGGTAAATATTGATTAATACGGGTGAATAGTAACCACATAAATTACAAATTACCTACCTTCGATATTTAGACCCTTTATTAACTTCATATTATACTGCGTAAACTCATACCAGATTTGAATTTAGCGCATAAATAAAAACGAAATATCATCATTTTACCGTGGCAAAACTCTTGGGACTCAACACCCCAAACCAATAAACTTATATACATTAAAAACTCCATCAGACCTTGGTATACTCCCCCAGAATTTAACAGACTTCAAGACATTGCCATCACCAGGACCAAAATTGGACACACCTTTCTAACCCACTCTTACCTCATCTCTAAAGACTCCCCTCCAATCTGTAAGACCTGTCAAACCCGTATCACCATCAAACATATCTTCGAAGAATGCACTAAATACGCACAAACTAGCTCCATCATCAACATTCCACAAAACATCAACGAAGCCCTCAAAGAAGATCAAGCAAAAAATAATAATTAATTTTCTTACTAAATGTAATCTACTTAACGCTAATAACCCATGTCGTTGAAGCCTCATTATCAAGAAAAAAAAAAAACGAAATAACGTCTTAGAATAATTTTTAAGTTGGAAAATGTATTCGGGATTTGAGTTAATGGTTATATGTTAATTCTGGGTTTTCAAATAAATAATATTTAGGTTAATAAAGGTTAATCAGGTGTATGAATTTTAAGGGTTATAATGGTGTTACGTGTTCACGGGTTTATGTGGGTGCAAATCCCTGCTGATAGTAGGTGATACGTTAGTTGTAAATTTATTTTCATAAAAACGTCCTTGTACGTATGATTTCGATGAAAATACCATACTATGGATACTCCCCATTAAAGCTATGTAATTCTCAAAAATTTAAACAAACAAAATTTGACCTGGCGGTAGGTTAACCACTTAACGAAAAATAAATTTCTTAATAATACGACCAAATATATATGAGCAAAAATAATAAATATTTAGCACTGATTAAATAAAATATTAACATATTATTACACATAAATAATATAAAATATTAGTTTAATTTAATCTGTGATATTAGTATACAAAACTTATATGATAATCGATAACGATATATTTAATGGTACAATGAGTGTAGAATAATTTCATTTTATGAATGTTGTCACTACGACGTGAGGACGAATTTTTGTTTGTTTACATTTTGACAAACGGCCGAGTGTCCTATCTGGTTTCATATAATCTGTGTTAATACCGCGATGTGTATAAAAAACACAAGTATAAAATTAAATTTAAAACAAAAATTTGTTCGTCCAATAAATTGGTAATATAAAACGATCATCATAATGAGAAGGCACACCACATGTCAAATAAGTATACAGTGTGTGTGTGTGTGTGTGTGTGTGTGCGTGAAAGGAGGCGTACGTCGTGTAACAAACGCCTTTGCTTGGTCTGGGGCGCGTGTGTAGTTGGCATAATATATCCGGTCCGTCGACAGTGGCAGACCGGAAACGGACAGCATTATATTATTATAAACTAGTGCCTGTTATCTGGCAGCAAACATCGTCGCGAGAGTTTATTTTTTTAAATGTTTATTTTAACTATTTTATGGGCGCGTCCACATATCGTTGCACGAACAGTGAATAGTGAATTTTAGAAATTGCCCGCGTTCAACAATGGGAAAAGAAATCGGGAGAAATAATAATGATAATAATAATAATACGAGACATTAAAAACAATAAATTTTTTGAAAAACGGAAAAACAAGTTATTTTCGGAAAGTAAAAAACGAGCGATATATTAATTTTATTTTTTTCTGTAACAATAAATATTTTATCGAGAAATACCAAAATTCAGTAGAGGTTATACTTATTATGAATTGCAGTTTAATATGCACAATATTGGTGATAAAAATTGAAACTAAACCGATACATCATTTTAAATATTATAATAATTGTGCTAATAATTATTTCGTATTTTAGCTTACGATGTTTCAAGTTTGTTTTATAGTATAATTTTGTGTCGTCAAAACATTCTTTCCCAACATCCCCCCCCTCAGTCTAAATTCAAATTCAAATAAATATGGATGAGTTTAACTGGCTAAAATTACTAATCAACAAATTTTTTAATCCATAATAATGTACTCTTTTAACAATAAAAACAAACATGCATTATGTACAGGTATTTAGTATAGTATGTTTAATATTACCTATATCTATTTTTTTTTGCTTAATTATCTATAAAAAAGATAATAATAATAAAATTATAAACAAAAAAATATCATTTGAAATCATTCATAAAATGTCTAAATAATATAATAGGTAGTTGTCTGGTTGTAATTGTTTCTATATAAAGATTTTTTTGAGGTATATGTATCGCGTACGATAATAAAATATTATTTAAAATTTTAAGCTGTGCCAATCGCGTTTTACGCACGATTGTTGTGCACGATTACTTTTTTTTTTGCCGTGGGTACTTAATAGGTATTAATATATTTTATATTATTTTTTATCATAATGATCGTTTTAAACTATCTTAAATTGACACTAGATAGGATAATAAATAATATCAGATGTAATATTATTAAATACACGTGAGACGATTTATGATATATTATTATTTTATTATATATTAGGTGTATTAATAATAATTGGGCCACTGGCAGGTAGCTGACTAGCCTCCGATACGATTTGATAATAATCATATTCGCACGATAAATCATTATTTCGTATACTTTATAATGTATATGTTATTAGTATTATTATTATTATTATTATTATTGCCCGTGCCTAATATTAAAATAATAATTATACGATATCGCGTTTCAAAACGGACACATAAAATATAATATCGTTTCGTTTTCACCTCCGCGACCAGTTTATGCAGCCATTCTATAATTATAAATATCATTATATTTATACAATATACCGCAACATAAAAATATATAAAATATTATTTTAGATATTATTATAATGCTACATACTACATAGTGTGCGATCGGTGAATTTCGAATAGCTCGTTGGGGGTTATAATCTCATATTATCATGCTTAACCTATATAATATACTCGTATTATGATTAATTGATAATAAATTTATATAAAAATATAAAAAAAACACCGATCTAGGCAAGAATCTATAGGGGGCTAAGAGATTGTAGCCTTTGAAAATTAATTTTATGTAGCATTTCAAATATGAATAAAAATTATGTCAATCATACCATAGATTTAGTACCTCCACATTTTTTATTTCTTAATCAGTGCCTGATCGATCGTTAAAATCTATCGAAACTATATATACATAATATTATTAAAATATATCTATAATCTATGTTTGCACAATAAAATGTCCAAAAAACGGTAGGATTTTATATATATATATATATATATATATATAAACGTTTCAATTATATTTGTTAAATATATTTATATTTTTTTGTATGTAGGAGGTATTAAAAATTCAAATGTCACGTCTCACGCGATATTTTCGGTTCACTTTTATCGTTTTGTTTTTTATGATATTAACTATGTTTTGATTTCTCAAAAAACAATAATTATTATCAAAACATATATATTTATATTTATACCTATTATAATTTTAATTTTAATATAATTATAATATAATAATAGATCTATTTGAATAGTATTGTTTGTACTTTATAGACATTCTTGTTTTAGTAAAGAAAAAATACTTTTAGAATTACTTTTGTAAATTTTCGGAAAGTTGGCTAAAAATGTTAAGTATTCTTTATGTTAAAAACAAATTGTATAAAATAATATATGATGAAAATTTGTTTATTAAATCATTACTATAATAATTTTATTCTTATAGCATATCGTTTTCGACCATATCCGACGGTCATTCGTTTATCGGAGGAAATAATTAGCCATTATACATATTAACTATTATAATTTATTTATCGTCCGATACGTGCTGTCAAAATCGCGGTCGCCACATGTGGTTTCGCGTGAAATGTATTATAAAAAAATCTAAAAAAAAAAGATCACGAGATCTCGTATAATATAAAATAATGAAATATACGGGATTTACTATATCGTAAATTAATTCGAAAAATATTACATTATGTATAATATTTTACTATTTTTTCTATAATATATATAGTGTGATTATTTTGTCAACTATATAGGTACATATCCACAAATAAATTAGGTATAAATATTGTCTAATATTATACCTTATTTATGATATTATACTCGTATGCATATACGTCATAGCAAACTAGCGTGTAAATGTCTAATATATATTTTATTAGTATTTTTTTTTTTATTATTAAAATTATAATATTACGCGCGCACTAAAATTTACTGAAAATATTTATATACATTCGTAAAAATTAGTTTTAGGTCCAATAGATTATATAACTTATATGTTATAAATTATTTATTACTTTATCTATCGCGTATAACTAGTTTTAACAAGTATTACTAGTTTTGTTAATATTATTATATAAATGTATATTATAATTGTAAATATATTTTTTTAAATCCCCAAACACAATACATAATACGAATATAATAAGTTATCATAAGAATATCATTCAGACGTCTTGATGCTGACCGTAATTTTATTTCTTCCATTATTAATAACCACTATAGATGTTCCTGAACTCCTCTCTATGATTTCTTTCCGTGTTCTATCTTACTCTAAACTAGATCATATTCTCTCTTTTTTGTTTCTTATCACAAAACGTCCTTTGTACATAATCATCCCCTACATAAGATTTTACACCTCTTAAACGGTGCTTAATCATTTGGCCTCTTTTACTGTAATATTTGTAATTTTATAAATCAGTAAATATCTATATGCATTTTAATATTAAACGTTCACATTGTAAATATTGTCTGTTAATGCGTCAATAAAATAATAATAATATATGTATAAGATATTACATATTAATTCCTATTATATTATAAAATATTACATATTATTTATTAATTAGGTAAATGAGTAAATATGTAAATATTTTTAAAACGTATCAATATTTAAGACAATAATTTTATTTTATTAAACTATCAAAGTTATAGGTACTTAAATATTAGATAACGCAATATATATATAATTGTAAATGGTGAGCCCATAATTTATTATAGTTAATTTATCTATTTTTATATAATGTGTTTGGTTATATCTAGTTATCAAGCTACCGCAATATAGGTACTACAATACAGTGCTTGAATTAGAAAAATAAAAGAAGGGGGAGACTATGAGATTTTAGAAAAAGTAGCATCCACTGGAATGATTGAATTAAATCTAACCTGTGGGGACTTCAAAAATTAGAAGGGATATACTAAAAATATAAAAAGGAGAGGTACTCCCCTCATTTTCCCCTCCAGTTCAAGCACTATTACCACAGAATAACCAGATTCTTTTCAAGAATTACACGGATTCTTATAAGGGACATATTTGACACACCTGTTGTCAGGATATCAGAGTATTAGGCATTATAAAGATAATTCCCGTTTTACTACCGTAATTTAACCTACCGTCTTAGCAGTCTCTATTCATTATGTATACTATTATTTATACTAATAACTAATATAGATGATAATACCTATAGGTACTATACTATAATATAACCAAAATATTACAGAGACTGACATATTATATTCTAACATTAATACACATAAATTAGATACAAGTATTTTGCCAATTAAAGATAATGTAGTACAAATAATATAGTCGAAAGAAGAGTATGAAATTTAGTTTATATATGTACACAAATTAAAGAAAAAGATAACTATTATCATTATCCTTACGATTGTTCACTTAAAGATAGCCATTATACAGTCATTAGTCTTATAAATTTACAATATAAGTCAATATTATTCTAAATTCTAATATAGCCTTAAATGAATATAGGATTAAAGGCAAAAGTTGTAAAATTTTACAAATATTCCTTTTTACATTTTAATTTTTTATTCAAATCATATAGTTCAAAGGTGTTTATAATTTGTTTAATTATTTGAAAACAGAAAAATGAATTTTTAATTATGTTTCATTCCTGGCTAAATTGATATCCTCAAAAATTTTAAATAATTTTTGATTTTTTATCAAGTTCCTTCTAGTTGTTTTGTAATATTACCATTATAAATGAGAGGCTTACTTGGAATTAAATAAATAAATATATATATATATTATAGCATATCTATAATAGTAGGTATACAAAAAAGTATAACTAGTCGTAGTTATAATAATATATTATATATTTATTATTTTTTTTATATATAAATAAAAATTAAAAAGAATTATCATTGTCACATGTAAAAAAAAAAAACACTGTAAGTATCTAATAAGTAAATGCTATATATTATTATATTTAAATAGTAAAACTTGGTAAATGGGTTTGTATAAAAAATAAATATTATATTCTATAGCAGGGATGGCCAAATAGTCGATTGTGGGCGATGTCAAAGTCGATCCTCCATTATTCAAATTTATTTATAAATATTTAAGTACTAAATTATTGATAGTCAATTTTTATAGAAGTTGATCTTAAAAGGAAAAATATATTCATAGTAACCTTAACCAAAAAAAGTTTGACCGCCCCTTGTTTTCTATAGTATAGCTGTATAGGTACTCAGTGTCGTAATTACAGAGTGAATATGAGTATCGTATATCATCCCTTTTTGATCTTTTTTTCAATCGATTCTTATGCAATATTTTTTTAGTTTTGTACCTATTTATTTCATTATAGTATTTTACTTAAGGTGGTTGGTGCAGATCATTTATTAAGGAGTACTGTATAGGCAATATTGTAAATATATACAGACGCGTGTGTCACTGTGTGAGAAGTAAATGAACATTAGTGTGAGTGTGCTATTATTTGGCTTATCGGTAAATTCCTTGAAATTACAAACCAACAATTATTAGTATTTTGTCACCTACTAAACTGGTTAATTTATTATCTACCCGTAGTTTATATTAATTTTATAATAAATAATACAATAATTATAATAAACACGCGTATCATCATAGGAACCGGACAACCATAGTATACCACCAATATTTTTTCTGAGTGAAATCCAATATAACATAATATATCAAACTGATAATCCTTTTCATAATTTTACCACGTGTGGATTATCTAAGAGAAGAAAAAAATTACACAAGTCCCTACGTACAAATACCGGTAACTGCATTAGTTATCCAAAAATATTTAAAATCAAATACACGGCAACCGCAATTTTGCTGTTTCCGTCAATTTGTCAATAATTATACAGGTAATGTACTATATTATAAAAAACAAATATTATGTTTATTATTTATATATAATTATATTAATATTCAATTAATGAAGTTCATTGACAAGCTGAGGCAATACATATTCTAAATAAAATGTTTTCAATTGTTTTTCCATTTTATTTGAGATTATTAGAAGTTAGATAAATTTTCGCCCGCTTATTAGACTAAATGCATGACAAATATAGATTGCTTCAACCTCCTTAAAAAACAAATATATATATATTGTAATCCATTAATAAAGTTCATTTTTAACACAAATAAATGGAATAACGAGAAATAAGTATTACGCAAGTATAAATTATCACCATGATAATGTCGATGAGTGACTGACTAATTACTCGTCCATTATGTACTTATAGCACATTCATTCTTTATATTTACCATGATACAAAATGAATTCACTGTTTTTTTTTTTTTTTTTTTTTTTTTTTTACATATAGTTTTACAATTCATAGGATAATAAAATAAAAATATTTTTCAAAATTAAAATTGAACTATTAGAAGTTAGGTAAATTTTTGACCGCTTATTAGTCTAAATGCATGAAAAATATAGATTGCACCAGCCCCCTTAAAGCAGATACGAAATTGAAAATTGAATTAGTAATAAAGTAAAAAGATTATTGGAATACCTATCGGAATATCAATTATTAAAATTAATATTTATGTTATTACATTATGATCTATAGTGTTTATAATCTAATACAATTTAATATTAATATAACAATAAAATAAATAATTTAACCCGTTAGAATTATATTCTCGGAAAGAATGTTTTCCACACTTTGAAAAGAGTAAAAATATATTTGAGAAACACTATATCTGAGGTAGAAAAAGTAAATATTTTAAAATTAATTTTCTGTTATAAATATTAAATTGACCCAGAATAAGTATTTAATGAATGGCTCTTAAGCCACGAAAAGTGGAACTACTATTGTAATAAACTGAGTAATTATAATTGATTATTTTTATGTTTGTATAATTACTGTATTTGTAATATTTTGTACATTTTTGAGCGTTGAGAATAATTTTTTGCATGTATATCCCCCTCAAGAACAAGTGGGTAACTTTATCTACTACGTCACTGTGGGTACTGCTTATTGTACTCAGAACTCAGTTTATTTGTGTTACAAAAATATTGGAAATTTCTTGGTTTTTAAATTTTTTAGTGTTATTTTCATTAATTTGGTAATACAGTATTTGGATTGTCCTGTATTATAGATGCCCTAGGAATCGTATGATATTAAATTAATATTATTACGTTGGGTTCACCGTTCCCTTTAATTACGATTCGTATGATAGATGACGTCTCTATAATATTACATAATAAACATAGAAGTCTATTATGACAACGTTTTTTCCTCATTCTGAAATGTTTTCGTAGCTTTGAGCGATGGCGAACTCATTTGATTTATTAGTTAATGTCACTTATTGCTTTTCACTTCATTACAATTATAGCCAATGCTTGATTGGAAAAATAAAACAAGTGGGATTATGAGACTTAGAATATTAAGTAGAATCCCTTGCAATGATTGAATTAAACCTAACCCATGGACATTTCGAAAAGTTATAAGCGATACAATAAAAAGTTGTTAAAAAATAAATGGTACTCTGTCCCCCACGTCGCCCCAATTAAATCACTAGTTAAAACTATAAAAAATTATGCACTATCTTGATAATATATATTTAAAAAATGTTTAGGAAATAAATTATAAAAATCTATCCGCGAAATATGGTTTACCTTAAAACCTTTTTAATTTCCATTTAGTTGTTTATTAATGGCTAATGCTGACGTATACAATTTGTTTTTAGCTGAAAATAATAATAATAATAATTAAATAGGTATAAAAAACCATTTTGAAAATAATTGAATTTAAATATTTTGTATGCTTAACCAACAGTAGATATTATAAGGAAATTAGTAATGCATTTAAAACTCAAATTTCGATATTTAAAAAAAAAAAAAAATTAAACAAAATAATATGCGGGTTTAAAATGTTGTTTATAATGATTTTATTTGCTATTTATACAAATATTGAACTGGTTATTAAAAAAATATATATATAGATTTTCGGACAAAATAAGACGCGCGTAAGATGTTCTCTCGAGAAAGGTTGTCAAAACGTATTATACCTATAATAAAACAAGAAACAAAAATATATCGCGAAGGCAATTTTTTATAATAATATTAATATCGTACGTCGAATAATATACGCGATCGTCTTGGGTGGCGTTGCGCTGCAACAATATAAAATATGTAAAATATCTTCATATTATAATATTATATTATTATAAAGGTAAGGATTAAATGAGATACGACCGAGACCGGCAACTGGTTTTAAATTATTTCATATTAACTAACAGAAAATGATTATTTTTTTTTTTTGTTATACGAACCGATAAATTTCTCATTTATTCTCTTTGCAATAAGTAATCCATTCACTTCTAAATTTTGAATTTTAAGATTTAATTGAATTTCGAATTATAAAACTTTATTTAATTATTTTCATATTCTTGATTAAAAACTTTATAACAATAATTTTTATTTCATTTATTTAATATAATATATACAGCTATATAATTGTATGATCAGTTTAATGATTAAGTGAATGAATAATTTGATAAATTATAATATGATGTAAGCATTATACTTGTTTCGATATTTAAAAGAAAAACTTGAAAATTCTTAATTACCTATTTATACGATTATACTATAAAAGTTCAAAAACCTCGATTTAAATATTTGTTAGTTATTATACAACTGCAACATAATAATAATAAATTTAAAACACATGTAGTTAAAATAGTAGAAGCCATTGGTTTTAGATACCCCAATAGGATAGATACAAAATATTAGTGAAGTCGAATATGAATAATTAAGTATATTATTGTTAAAAAAGTTATAAATTGAGATTAGTAACTAATATAAAATGCAGTTGAACCATATGAAATTAAATTTAGATATTTATTAGAAAATCTATACTTCTGTACAGGATATTAGTTATTATGGTTATATCTTGGCTACCTATACTCTTTAAAAATACAACTTTCACGGTAAATAATATGTATATCCATTTTAAAATTTCAAATAAAATCAAATGTGCATCACGTCGTTGTACAATAATAGTTATGATTTTATGAATTATATGTTTGTAGCATAATTTATAATAGTTACTATTTCTCTCATAATAAAACGTATAGGTATATAATTTATATATACATAAATTTATAATATATTTTTAACCCGTTTGTACAGTTGAAATTTATCACCCGATTTATTTTAAGAATAATAATCAATATTTTAGTTTTTTCGTTAATTTATTGAAACATTTTTGTTGTTAAATGTAATTCAAATAAATTTCTTTGGAAAAACACCGGACATTATACATAACAGAATTATTCGTTACACTACATTACTTATTATTTGATTATTTCGTTATACTACAGTTAGTGGCTGATTTAGCATTTTTACGGCTATAGGCACTTAAGAATTGCCGCCCTTCATCAAATAAATTAGTAGGAATATATATATGTATATATATACGTATTTTTAAACTACAATATTATAATTAGAGAATATAATTAAGAGCCGGTATTACACATGACCGATTATTAATTGTACGGTATTTTATCGTATTAAAATGTTATTCTACGATAAGGTATTAGTTGTGTAATACGATCGATTTTTTATTGAGTGTCTATAGATTTTAAATGACTGTGCCAGTCATTATTGAACTGTGCATTATATGTTTTGTGTCTGTGTACCTACAGTTTCTCCAGCATTTTAGAAATTAATTTATTAAATATACATTTTTAAATTTATTATTAATCAATAATTACAATGAATAATATTAAATTATATAAATGAGATATTAACTAACTATTATTAAAGAAAAAAAACTAAAGGTCAATTTTGGACATTCTTTCTTCGTCCCTTAAACCCTCAGACCAATTAGTTGTTTATTAATATAATTAAGATTTGAATACAATATTGTATTCTAAAATAAAATTCTGAACGAAATTCAATATAATACAATATATTGTACTGATAATCCATTCCAAAATTTTACCATGTGTGTAAACTATCTATGAGAATACTTAAAAAAATGTAAAAGTTCCTAGATTCAAAATAGTATTATAGTTATTAGTTATCATGAAAATCTAAAACGAATTTCGTCAAAATTACGATTTCTTTTTTTTTCTTTTCCCGAGGAAAAACTTTTGATAAATTCGAAAAATGATATGAATAAAGTAATGAATAGGTGCAATTTTAAATCGAAAGCATACCCTACTTGCTCTAATCGAACCATTATTTCTACCCGAAAAATTGTCTTCAGACATAATAAAAAACATCATGTAAAACTAATACATTTTCCCTTCGTTCAGAATTTAAAAAGAGAAACATCATTCAATTTTTTTATTGGCTTAAGTAGAGCGATCGAATTCATCCTCCAAAGATGTAATGGATACATACCACGGATAGAACTTAAAACTAGTTCTAATCTTCATAATTGAGACATACGAAACAGACAATAATCAAAAGAAATAAACAATATTATTACCAAAATAATAAATATTCGCCACCACTAATTATCTTAAAAATGAACCTATCAGACGTATATGATGTCAAATGCCAATGTTGACCCTTCGTGTCTTCTATACCTTTAAATTACTGCTATTCATTTTAATATTTATACCTTAAATTGTGCAATTAATGTATATATGTATAATGTGTACATGTTCTATAGGGTTAATCTCGTATTAAATAAATTAAATTATTAAATAAAATAAAATATTGTATTGACTATTGCTTCTTCTTTTCGAACTGTTTACAAGAACATTCATATGGAGACTGTTGATTAAAATTTAAAATTAAACACACGTACAGTCATAATAACTATGATAATTTTATCATACTAATATTATATACTATATAGTATTGAGTAGAGAGCCTAAGAGAGTGAACTATTCGGTGAATAATTTCTATTGATCAGTTGTTATCATTTGCACTGGAAGCTATTTTTCGTCCAAATATAATTATTTACATTAATTTTTTAATGCATTTTTGTTGTATTTGTATTTAAAATCGAAGAAGAAGAATATTATTTATCATCAATCAGGTAAGATATTAATTTATGCATAATACCTTTTTACAGCATACAATATAAATACATTATTTTTTTTAGAATGCTTGCGTGTTGTGCGTTTGTTTGTACTAAAATCGGAGCGAACAAGGATTTACGTTAAAAGTTTTTCCCAACGATGAACAACTTAGTTGTTTAAATAATTTTAAATCGTAGGCAAGAAAAAATTTAAATATTATCCAATACACCACTTTAATATAGTTCAATGGAAATACATAACAAAAATTTGAAATTGAGTGGGAATATTATTGGACGAAAATGGCTGCTATCAATCAAGTTGGCCACTCTCTTATTAATCTAGGCTCTCTAGTATTGAGTATATACAAGTACATAATGCCGATCGTCTATGTTAGTACATATACTACAATTTGTACACATAGGTACAGTACACTACAGCCGACACTTGTGGCTGATGTTATCTATTAATATTGTCTTTTTCTGTACATTTAATATTTACGATTTTAAATTTGTTTATTAGTTATAATTTATACACAACATGTTTACTAAACATAAATTATAAATATAAAATTTCCAAGTTTAATAAAAAGGAATAATACAACTTAATTTTTTTCTGGTATTTAAATTATAAATTTATAATGCATGTTATTAAAGTACTAAACATTTTGCCACCCTATAGGCAGATGCCTACTCTGCCTATTGAGAAATCTGCCTCTGAATACAGTTAAATTTTGATATAGATACTAATTTATATAATATAAAAAATAATCTCAATGACATACTACTACACTGTGTTTACCTAGAATCGTATTATATTATGTATATTATGCAAAATTAGGTACAACTTATTTTGTATATTCTAGTCAGATTTATATTAATTATTTAATTGTCTTATTAATTATTTTAATTTGCTTATCATACTTTATTATTATTTAATATTATACACTACAGATGATTAATATTTTAAGATGGATGATCTAACGATTAATAACAAACTATTCGTTACGTCTTACGTGCCATATAACAATTTTATAATACAAATATATAAAATATAATCAGAATTATGAAAAAAATTATGAAGTAGAATATTATTGTATATTTAAAAAAAAAATACTCATATTTAAAGCCGATTGGTTGCGACTAAATAATCAACGTTTTGTTGATGGAAAGAGATAATAATAATATATTAATTACTATGCGATGTTTCTTATTATTAAATTATTTGTTAATATTATTAGTGTTATCGAAAAATATTAGGTTTCCATGAAACTGACTCCAATGAACTCTAATATGTAATTTTAGAATAATTATTTTATACTTTCTATATTATCGTTATTGGCACAAACTTATTTCATAGTTTCTAACTAAATAGTACCTACATTATATTATTGTAAAGTAGGTAAGTACTTATTATGAAACTTATAGTATTATATTAAAATAATAACTAATAAGTAAATGTATTGACGCAGATGCCACCTATGATTTTTATGTTTAAGATCATTGTACCTAAGTTATCGAATATCGATCCTCTTTTCCTGTCTAGGATGAGTGTAGAGGCGGAGAAAATCGTGAAAACGATCCTCCTTGAACGCGCCGTGTAATAGATATTATAGGTATAATATAATATTTTATTTTATATACCGCATTATTAGTGGGCATTACCGCGTTAATATAAAGATAATATATCGTATAGGTTATTATTATACCATGGTACGTGGAGTTGATTTGTTTTTCATTATTATTATTATTATTATTAATATTATAGGTAGTTAGAAGTTACTTAACCTAACCTATAATATTCTGAAAATTTTTTTTTGTAATTAGTTTTTCAATTAATATATATTATAGCCGCGGTTGCATATCGCGAAACTTCACTAGGACTACTGCGTCATTATAATATATTACTACATCGATAAACATTTTTTGTAAAGCCCATTATTTTTTAGGTTATCTCGTTTATTTTTTAAATTTATGAAATTATGATTTCTGCTAAATAAATAAAAGTTGTTTATACACATCGACTAAAACTCTATTGTATGTAACTACATAGACTTTAAAATGCTCGTCAACAATTTGAAATAAAACATTTTTTTAATAAAAATTAGTTTAGTTCAATTAAATTAATTAATTCAGGTACCTACTTATTATAATAACTTTTTCCGAGTTGTTCGTATAAAATTTATCAAAACAACCTAGATATTATATGATATTTTAATCGACCTTGTGATATTTAATAACTTAGTTATATTATGTTTTACTTTGGTAAACCGTGCGTAATATGACTATGAATTTTTTATTGGCTGTGGTCGAATCCGAACAGTCTTAACTGATTATATAAACTAGACGAAAAATGATAATGTTATCTGACATTTGGCGGCTCAAAGGTTAGTTTTTTTTTAAAAAACTTTAGTTATGTATAGATTATAGACTATATGTTGTTTCATAGCTTGATTTTTTTAGTCGATTTATGCAATATATATATAATTATTGTCGGATTATATTGTTCACGTCCATTTCGTGGTTCAAAGTTATAATAATAATAGCCATTAAAGTGATGAAAATAATTACATTTTTTATAGATATAGTACACCTGCAGTTATTTAATTTATAATTTCGTTTTCAGTAATATGTAAGTATGGTTTTGGGAGATTTTTAATAGTTCAAATTTATTGGAAGACTCGATAAGGAGCGAATTTAAATATTTTTTCGCTCTGACTATTTTCAATGAACTTTTTTGATTTTATATTTATTATATTTCAAGTATATAATTTCTTCTAAAATTTTTTGAAATATTACAATGTATTTTGATTTTTAAGATGGAACTTAAAACAAAATATAATAGCTATTTTTTAATCTAATCAAACTACGTATAAAATTATGCATTTTAAAATATTTGAATATTGTTTAGTTTTATTTTGTATCATTTTAGTAGTTAAATTTCATAATATATACGATTTTATTATTTTGATACGATTATTTTTAAATTTAATAATCAATTTATCCTTCCAACAAGCAGCATTATGTAAATTGTAGTTATAAGTTTATTGTACATATATTATATTAAGGTTATTAATAAATAAATGTCTATAATTATTTTGAATTTTTAATAGACATTATAGTTTTTTTCAATCATTTAAAAACTTCTGTTATGACGTAATCTGTTTATTATTTTTTATTTTACGGTGTTTCATTTATGATTTATAAATATAATATTATAAAGTATACACTCCTAATACATATCGATGGAAAAGGTAAGTTTCGTTGTATGTTTTAATTATTAATAACTCGTATATACGCTTTCAATATTTTTATTGTGAAATTAATTCAATGTAAAATTATAATAGACATCATAAACAACATTATGTTTTTAAGACACGTTTAGACAATTTTCTAAACATTTTTTATATTTTCATGTAAGAAAAAATAAATAAATGATTTTATATTGTATGACAGTATATTATAATTTAATATTAAGTATGACAAATTTTATAATATTCACTGTCCATAAAAACTTTGGCTAATGACATGGTTTTTCTTCGAAGTCACGCGCTCTTACTAAATTGCATGTACATTATATAGGTGTACATAACAAATGATTAAATGTATTATAGTTATTTCCTACTAAATGTAAAAATCAAATACTTCTTTGTGATACATCATGTCACCATATATATACTTATAAATGTGATTTATAATTTTGCCTAAACCGCGCGAGGCTTCTACGAAAATTTCGTATATAGATATATTTTCATAATTGAGTATGGGCAACAGTCGGGAAAATCACTTTTCTCGTTTGTTCATTAAAACGAACAAAGAACAAAAAAATTATAGCAAGTTTAATTTAATAATCGACGACCACTCATTATGCTTTTGGAGTTCAATAAGCGTTAAAAGCAACGAACATCATATATTATTTATTATTTTGGATAATTTAAGTGGACTGTGAAATAATCAAATTAAGGAAAGTAAATTACGAAAAAAGTAAATTACTTACGTAGGTAAGTTAAAACATTTTCTTTATTTTGAATTATTA
Organism: Eriosoma lanigerum; assembly: GCA_013282895.1. NCBI lineage: Eukaryota > Metazoa > Arthropoda > Insecta > Hemiptera > Aphididae > Eriosoma > Eriosoma lanigerum. The sequence continues at coordinate 26,539,087 of CM023359.1, forward strand.
TGTACAATATAATTTCATAAACACAATTATTTTAATTTTGCAATTAATACATTTGTAAATATATAATAATTAATAATAAATACATTAAACAAAACAATAGCAATAAATTATAATTATTTTATATTACTTAAAATATTAATTGGTATATAAAACAAAAAACAAGTTAAAATATATATATATATATATATATATATATAAAATGTTATTATTATTATATTATTATCTATTTGTATCCTACACAAAATTAATAGTAATTTGTCCATATTATTAAGTACCTATTAACTTATACTTTAAAAAAAATATAAACCTCTATTATATCATAAGTATCTATTACATATCTATGTATTTTTTTATTCAGGTGCATGTAAAATATTGCAGTACTATCATTACAACAGGTCACTATAATAATTCTTATAAAATTCATTAATATTTTTTTAAAATGATTTGTTTTATTTGTAAAACTAATTTTTCTACCCTTAAGTTATTGGTGGTCCATTTAAAGGTATTTCATTTACTTAAAACAAACAGTACATATGAATGTGTAGAAGAATCCTGTCATCAGGCTTTTCAATGTTTAAATAGTTTTAAAAGACACATTTCAAATAAACATATTTATCATAACCCCCAGGTAGTTAAAATTAATAATCCTATAGATAATTTTAATATTATTACAAATGAAGGCAGTAACAAAAATGTTACAAAGAATTTCACCAACACACAGCCAATACCCATATCAGAAAATATATCTAGTAAATCAAACATATCTAACTCTTTTGACATAGATTCTGCTATTAACTCTTTGTATAAATCGGCTACTATATTTATTATGAGTTTACACAATAATAATAATTTTACTTTTAAAGATGTTATAAAAATTCAAAATGGTATAATTGAAAATTTAACTAAACCAATGGCATCTATGCTTACTAAATTAAATCAAAATCAAGTAGAAGATACAATTTTAAAGTCAAAACTTAATAAACTTTCCATAGTATTTTCAAATCCCTTCCAATCTTGTTTTACTGAATATCGATTAGAAAAATGGCTAATTCAAAACAAATATGTAACTAATATACAACAATTTACAATTCATAATGAAATTAGTACTGTACAACTTTGTGGTGAATCAATATATGATGAAAATATTACCAAAGGAGTTCTTTTACCCATAAATGAACAATTTAAAAAATATTTAGAACATGGTGATAATTTTAATAAATGTATTAATAAACTTAATTTGTTAGAAAATGATAATTCTAGTATTTCACATTTTATACAAGGTAATCTTTGGAAACAGAAAAAATCTCATTACATAGGAAAAATAGTTTTTCCTTTTTTTTTGTATATAGATGATGTAGAAATCAATAATCCTTTAGGATCTCACTCTATGTCACAATCGATGTCAGCCATATATTATAATTTCCCACTTGCAAAAAATAATTCACAACTTTCAAGTATTTTCCTTGCTGCCTTAATAAAGACCACAGACTATAAAAAATTTGGAAATGAATTATGTTTAAAACATTTAATTTATGAAATAAATATTATTGAAAAAGAAGGAATCACAATCACAACACAAGATGGAGATTTTCATATACATTTTATACTAGGATTAATATTAGGTGATAATTTAGGGTTGAATACTATTCTTGATTTTAGTAAATTATTCTCAGCTAACTATTATTGTCGATTTTGCAAAGCTAGTAAAACTGAAGTAAGAGAACTTTTCGTTGAAAATAAACAATTAATGCAGACAATTGATAATTATTCTAATGACATAAAAATAAATAATTTTGGAAATACTGGAATTTATCAAGAATCAATTTTAAATCAAATTTACAGTTTTCATGTGTAATGACGTGCACAATTTGAAACAAAAAAAATATATGTAATATGATTCAAAAAAATATACAAAAGTAGATGCACACGTTGCGCACAGACGCTGACACCTACACCAGCGCCGACAAACACTCTTACTTAGAAAAATACCGTGAGAAGGCTAGCAGGCCTTTTCATGAAATTATAAGATAACTAATTTTTAACGGTTTTTTCCCCGCCAATTAATTACCAATGCCCATATTCAAAAATCTTTCCCTCGTCAGTACCACGTAACAACTAAAGCGAATAAGCTGGTCGGCGTCTTGCACAACGTGTGTGCTACAATATCATTGCAAGCTAAGTCGACCAAGTGTTTTTATTTCGTTTTACAGAACATTATCTTTTGACAATAAGTGTTCTCTTGATTGATTTATTTAAATTATTTATTTTATTAATTGTGCTGTGAACTCGCTGAAGCAAAGAATTCAGAGGGCAACAGTCAGGTAAGATACATAATAATAAGAGATACACTTATATTATTTAAAACAAAAGAAAAGATTGTTATTATACTAATTTTAAATACAAGCGGAATACGTGATCCGTACTTTTTATATAAT
>CM023359.1:26555141-26748591 GCA_013282895.1 Eriosoma lanigerum
TTAAGGGCCATAGATGTGTGCTTCAAAATATTTCATCTATTCAATTTAGAATATCCAATTGAATCTTCCGCAGTTTGGCTATTTATACAAAAGTATTTGTATTCAGTTAAGACAAAATTTGACAAATGCTACCCTAATTTGAATCAAATAATATTTGATTTAGAAAAAAGTTAAATGTATATAAAGTTATTATTAATATAAAAATAAATACCATGTTTAATTAATGTAAGATATAACTATATAAATTAATATAATTTGTATATATTAGATTATTTTTTAGAACTTTGTACTATTTGTTTAAAATATATGAACATTAATTGTATATCAGTCTATTTAATTATTAAAAGGTATATATTTATACCTATATTATAATAATTTTATAAATATAGTTTTGTTAACATAATATATTTGTTAGAGTAACAAACTATTTTAAATGTACCTATATAGGTATAGGTATATGGGTATTACAAATGCATATTGTTGAAATGACAAAATGTATTATTCATACAACAAGTTAATTTTAATAATGACAACAGATTATTTTATCAGTCACAAAAAATACTTTATTAACACGACAAAATTAATGATTGAGACAACAAATTACGATGGTATTCAAATCAAATATTTTGTTGAAATGATAATATATTTTATTAAAATGACAAAATTAATGATTGAGATTACAAATTATGATGGTATTCTAATTAAATATTTTGTTGAAATGATAAAATATTATATTAATACAACAAAAAATAATTATCAAAACAACAATACAAATTTAATCATAATGATAAAATTTTTGTCAGTTTAGAAATTGATAATTTAATTTTGTCAATTGAACAAATTTCTTTGTCGGCTGTATAGTGACTTTTGAGGCTTAGCTAGTTATCGATTATTCGATTACTATTGTAATAAATTATAAAGATAAATTGTAATTTGTGACAGCTGACCGCGAAGGCAGTTGATAAAAGTTTTAGTTGCCATTCTTACACCAATGTGAGAACATGTAGATAAAATAAAGTATTTTTCCATAATAAACACAATTTTCATTTATACAGTCCACTGAAGTCCAATTCAACATTCAAAACCAAATTTTACATTGGTCCATCGGTCCACATAAGCAACCAGTCAGTCTTAGCAAAATACAAAACATTTTCGAATATATCTGTATCTAAACAGTAAACACGTGTAGTCGATACATTTTATGTGTAAATTTATAGCTTTAGCCTAATAAAGTGACTAAATTACCATATATTTCAATCTATAGTGAAACTTAATTCATCAATTGTGATATTTAAATAGTGAATAAAAGTTTCAGTGAACAGTATTACTATATAATATAATTACAAGTATAATTAACAGTTTTTTTTTATATTTATACAAGTCTTTTTTAAATTAAAACAATTTATAATTTTTTTTTTTCTTTCGCACTCTCGTATAATTTATAAATTTTAAGTGTCAGTGGTGTTCAAGAATACAAATTCGAAGTCACGGGTGAGATCTTTCTTATATTTAATAGTGTATATAGCTAATTTAAGTTTATAAAACACTCGGAATTCCAAAATTCAAAGGTATAGCGATAACACCAACGGTTTAACATTATAAATAGGGTTTTCCTAAATAATAAACGTATAAAGGGAGAACTATAGCTCTGTCTATATCGATATCAAAGGTATAATTTATTGTTTTATAAAGATAAACAAAAATGTCAGAACTCAGTGCGTTGATAAGTCGTCGTGGACAGGTAAAAGGGCAAATAACGAGGTGTATCACTTATCTTAAAACATCACTAGACAATGTAGATGTCAATATGATCATTATACGAAAAGAAAAATTAGAAGAGACGTGGCAAGAGTTTCGCCAAATCCAAACAGCAATTATTGGAATAGAAGATAAGATCGAGCACACAACATATGAGTGCGAGATTGAAAATTTATATTTCGAGGCTAAAACATTAGCTACAACTCTTATAAATAACAAGCAATATAACGCAAAACAATTAGGTGGTCGCCAAAGTCCATGTCACTCCATTGAGACCTTAGGGTCGCAACAACCATCATCAATAATAAAATTAGCACCCTTAAATGTACCAAGTTTTTCGGGAAATTATGAAAATTGGACGTCATTTCACGACATGTTTTTAGCTTTTATACATACTAATACATCGTTAATGAACGTTCAAAAATTCTTTTATTTAAAATCTTCACTTGAAGGAAATGCGCTCCAAGTAATTAAATCACTAGAAACGACAGCTGAAAACTATGAGACAGCTTGGCAAACGTTAGTAAACAGATACAGTAACAAAAGATTTTTAATTCAAAATCATATTAAATCATTATATGACTTAGAACCGATAAATAGAGAGTCAGCATTCAAAATACGGCAATTAATGGATTCAATACACGGTCACATTAATGCACTCGAGTCACTAGGTCAAAATCCAAAAGAATGGGGAGGTTTGTTAATACATGTTATTGTCATAAAGTTAGATTCGTTTACAGTCAAAGAATGGGAAACCCAGGCTAGTGAAACAAATAACGTACCTGTAGTTGATCAATTATTAAAATTTTTGGAAAAAAGAGTTCGCGTATTAGAAGCTGTTGAAGCATCCAAACATATCAATAATCGTCAGCAGCAAGCAAAAAAATCAACATCAATATTTACGACAACGACAACAGAAACAAAGTGTATTATATGTAAAGAAAATCATCCAATCTACAAGTGTCCAACATTTTTATCATTACCTATATCCGATAGAATTAATCGAGTTAGCGAGTTAAAATTATGCAAAAATTGTTTAAGGCAACATTTGAATAAAATTTGCAAAATGCGTCCATGTCCGAAGTGTAATAAACCACACAATTCGTTATTACATCTCATGTTGAAATCAAATCCAGACCAGGTAGAAAGTGTACATAAACCTATAGAAAATAATAATATCGCACAAAATGATAATGACGAACCGAGTACAACTATTAGTGCCCACACGTCACAAATAAATCACGGTCAAATTTTATTATCGACAGCTATAGTGCGCGTAGTCAATAAAGCGGGTGATACGATTTTATGTCGAGTATTATTGGACTCGGGTTCAGAAAATAATTTTATACGGGAAGAAATTGCCCAAAGTCTAGGTATAAAGCGGACACCTATTAATTGCTCGGTAATCGGCATAGAGGGCTCTAAACATACAGCAACGTCGTCTATTAACATACAGATAAAATCACGCGTATCAGATTATCAAGCGGAACTTGAATGTATTGTCTTACCAAAACTCACAAATAATATTCCAGTAACACCTGTTAATCCCTCATCGTTAATTATTCCGAACGTTGAGCTGGCCGATCCGTCATTTTCAATACCACAGCGAATTGATATTATTATCGGTGCTTGTTTATTTTATGAAATAATTTGTAATGAACAGCAACGTCCGTCAATTAATGGTCCTATCTATCACAAAACAAAGTTAGGATGGATAGTGTCCGGACAAGTAAACAAAAATAAATTGAACAAAAAATGTGTATCATTATTTTCTTCTAAATTACAAATAAATAAAGAAATTGAAGAACAAATGTCAAAATTTTGGCGTCTTGAAGAATGTATATCTAATCAAAATTATACACTAGAAGAAAAAAGGTGTAAAACCTATTTCGACAGTACGACAACTCGAGATAATACAGGTAGATTTATAATACAATTACCGTTCCGAGATAATATTGTTAAACTTGGTAATTCCTATGATAATGCATTACGACGTTTTCAATCATTAGAGCGGCGTTTTAAATCCAATAAACAATTAAAAGATAATTATTCAGAATTTATTAAAGAATACATAAATTTAAATCATATGGAACAAATTGGTATTGAAAATAATATAGACAGTACTAATACTAATTATTTTCTGCCCCATCATGCTGTATTAAACGATAATAGTTTAACCACCAAGTTACGTGTAGTATTCGATGGTTCATGTAAAACGTCATCAGGACTCAGTTTAAATGACGTGCTACTAAAAGGTCCAAATATCCAACAAGATCTTGTTTGTATACTAGCCCGATTTCGAACACATTATTATGCATTATGCGCGGACATATCAAAAATGTACCGTCAAATATGGGTAGATACAAACCATCAAAGATATCAAAAAATTTTATGGCGAGAAGATCCCGAAAAGCCGATTCAAATATTCCAATTAAAAACAGTGACGTACGGTACTACCCCGGCATCATTTCTATCCACAGCTCGTTTAAATAGGCTTGCAGACGAAGAAATGACCAATTATCCAAATGCGTGCAAAGTAATTAAGACGGATTTTTGTGTCGATGACTACCTGGGTGGTGCAGTATCAAAAAAAGAAGCTTTAACATTACGAAATGAATTGATTATGGTGTTAGATTCTGCTGGATTTACACTAAGGAAATGGGCGTCTAATGATCCTGATTTATTGGTTAATATGCCACAAATAAGAAATAATGCAACAATGCGGGTTGTTAACACCGACAATAGTACACAATAAAATTATTAGGTATGTATTGGAATACCCATAACGATACATTTCAATACAAAATTAATACGGGTATACTATACAATGGTAATAAAAATATCATTACAAAAAGATCAATTTTATCTGCTATCGCAACTATTTATGATCCATTAAGACTTATTGGTGCGTGTATTATTCAAGCAAAATTAATTATGGCAAGAACTATGGCAATCAAAATTCGACTGGGATGATGAATTACCTAGTAGTTACGCGAATAAATGGCAAATATTTCAAACAAATTTAGTACATTTTAATGACATTACAATACCAAGGCGGATTAGTCAATTTCAATATATACGTAACATACAGGTGCACGGTTTTGCCGACGCATCTATAAAGGCATATGGTGCGTGTATCTATATTAGAACAACAGCGGATACTGGTGAACACGATGTAAGATTACTGTGTGCAAAATCTAGAGTAGCACCTTTAAAAACGGTGTCACTACCCCGCCTTGAGCTATGTGCGGCATTGTTACTAGCACGAATGTCTGATAAAATTGTACCCACACTAAATATTAATATCGATAAGCGCTAATTTTGGACAGACTCCTCAGTAACTTTATCGTGGATATCTTCACCTTCAGCCAAATGGAGTACTTTCGTCGCCCATCGAGTTGGGGAAATTCAAGATGTAACGTTAATATCAGAGTGGGGACATGTAGCCAGTGAATTAAATCCAGCCGATATATTATCTCGTGGCTGTGATGCAGTAAAAATTAAAGATGACAAATTATGGTGGTACGGTCCGGAATGGCTAAAGTCTGAAGCCTCGGCGTGGCCAAAATTTGAACGAACACATTTCTCCGAAAAGGAAATTCCTGAACAACGTAAAGCGATTCTGACGAATACATTATCGGATAACGAAATAAAATCGTCAGTAGTATTAAACATAACAATACAACCGGAATTATTTATATTAAATAAATATTCGTCATTTTCCAAATTGATTAATGTAATTTCTTATATATTACGGTTTGTACACAATAGTCATAAATCTAATTTCATTAATGAACAAAATAAAAGAACTGGACAATTAGAACCTATTGAACGTGAAAATGCAATATACACTATTATAAAATGTATACAACGCCAATATTGGTCAAGCGAAATAAAATTATTACAAAATAATGAGTTTTTAGCCGATAAAAATAAATTGATTACTCTACGCCCGTATGTTGACGAAAATGGAATATTACGAGTTGGCGGCCGATTAAATAATGCAATAAAACTAAATACCTTTCAACGTAACCAAATATTACTTCCGCAAAATAGTACTTTTACCAAACTATTATTTAAGAGTGAACATGAAAGGGTAATGCATGGTGGTCCACAAGCGTTATTAGCCACAATCCGTTTAAAATATTGGCCAATAAAGGGTAGAAATATTGCGCGTAGTACAGTATTCAATTGCATAAAATGTTTTAAAGTAAAACCAAAGTTTATTCAAACAATTATGGGGGACCTACCAAAAGACAGAGTTGAACCTAATCGTCCGTTTCTAAAATCAGGTGTTGATTTCGCGGGACCCATAAAAATCAAAACTAGTCTACGTCGCAACGCACCTCTCAGTAAAGGGTATATTTGTATATTTGTTTGTTTTTGCACAAAGGTCATCCATATCGAACTTGTTGGAGATCTGACTACTGAATCTTTTTTGAATTTATTACGTCGGTTTATAAGTCATCGTGGCATGGTTTCCGATATCTATTCTGATAATGCAACTAATTTTGTTGGTGCCAACAGACACCTTAAAGAAGTTTATAACATATTTCATTTAGACAAAAACAAAAAGGTATTATTAAACTCTACTAGTAACATGGGTATTCAATGGCATTTCATCCCTCCTAAATCTCCAAATTTTGGTGGATTATGGGAATCATCTGTAAAATCCATCAAACACCATTTGTACAGAGTACTTGGTAACGCACATTTAACTTTTGAAGAAATGAGTACAGTTTTAACAAAAATAGAAGCGTGTTTAAATTCACGTCCGATAACACCATTGTCTAACGACCCGACCGATTTATCATATTTGACTCCAGGACATTTCTTAATTGGTGAATCATTTATGTCTATGCCAGAGCCTGATTTGACCTCCACACCTATGACTAGTCTTAGTAGGTGGCGAAAGGTTGTAAAATTGTACCAGCACATTTGGAAATACTGGAGCAGAGATTACTTAAACCAACTACAGGAACGTAAAAAATGGAAATCTACAAAGGGAGCCTTAATAAAGGTAGACACCGTGGTCATGGTTCAAGAAGAAAATTTACCTCCATTGCAGTGGCGTTTAGCAAGGATCAAGGAACTACATGAGGGACATGACGGCGTTGTTCGGATTGCTAAGGTCCGCGGAGAAAACTGGGAATCGAAAAGAGTAGTAAGCAAACTTTGTCCTTTACCATTTGAAGGAAATTAATAACTATTCATTTTTATATTCATTTATTTATTTATTTATATTATTAAATTATTTATACCATGAAAAAAAAAAAATGTGTAATTTGTACTTATATTTGTATGAGAATATTATATTTAATTTATATTCTTATTATTATTATAATTTGCGTGAATTTATACTGTTTAATTTAATTTAATATAATTGTTATTATTATGTCATTTGTAATATAATCTATTTGAAACAAATTGTTTCAAGGCGGCCGGTATGTTGAGGCTTAGCTAGTTATCGATTATTCGATTACTATTGTAATAAATTATAAAGATAAATTGTAATTTGTGACAGCTGACCGCGAAGGCAGTTGATAAAAGTTTTAGTTGCCATTCTTACGCCAATGTGAGAACATGTAGACAAAATAAAGTATTTTTCTATAATAAACACAATTTTCATTTATACAGTCCACTGAAGTCCAATTCAACATTCAAAACCAAATTTTACAGTGACAATGATTTTGTTGATTGAATCTATATTTTTGTCAATATTACCAAGGTTTTTTTTTCAGTGTAGATACACTGAAAAGGACTTATTATTATATAGACACTTGAAGTATAATATAAAATATATGAGTTTTTTTTGTAATATAGAAATGAAAAAGCTGCCGAGCGCTGGTGTCTTGTTGATTAGTTTTAAATTATTTAAGTGAAACATTTTTATTTATTCTAAAAATAACAATGTTATAAAATAATTATGTTGTATCTACCTATTTTATATATTTTATAGTTGATAAAAAGTACAATTATTTTTGAAATTTAAACGCAGCTTTTATGTATTGACTGCTAAACAACGTGAAATAGCTATTCAAAAGTGCAAAAAAAAAAATTATACTATTAAAAATATCCCGTTGAGTATATAATTTTTAACGTAAGCAAAAATCAAATACATTTTTATTGAAGGGTAATATATATATATATATATATATACTAAATATTTCTCCTTTTGAGAACAGTATAAAATATTTTTGTTTGATTTACATCCGGTTTATAAACGATTTGTTATTCTAATTTAAACAATTTATGGCAAATGTGAAAAAAATTGAAAATTTCGACTTAATTTTTTTGATCTTGCGCCAAAGATCATATATATATTATAACTGTTGTATTTTTATGCGTAATAATGTTTATAACAGTACCTACATATATGTGTACATTTACAAAGCGTATAAATAACTTATTGTTTATGATCTACCTGCTGCAGTAATAATATTGCGGCAATATAACATGGTCTATGCAAATTCGAATTTCCCACGGTCCTAAATAGGTACATCATATCGAAATTATTAATGCGTTTTAAACTTTATTATAATTCCGTCTAGTCATCTCCAAAACCACAAACTCCAATCCACGAAATTCGGGTAAAATTAATTTTTGCTATTTTTTCTCCTCATAGTACACATACAATCGTAAATAAAATATCGTATACCTTTATACGTTATACACGACTAATTATTTTATTATTATATTGCTTCCGAAAGTAAATACTATAGGTATACCGAAATAATAGTAAACCGATTATTTGTTTGTTTACTATTTTCAATTATATTTCGTCAGTTAATCAAAAAAAAAAAAAAAACATAATCGACAACAATCGCTTTTATAATACCTAATACAATATTTTATTTATATTTGTGGAGGCGACTGAACACAATATCATATCCGTTAAAGGTTAGGTTATCCAGTTACCGAATTTTTAATCGAAATATTTCATACTTTTACAGTTATAATTTATAAATTGACTACCATCGTTTTGTCAAGTAAACAACAATATAATAATACATTTAATACCTATATAATAGAAAATACTGTATATATAGTGAATGATGTTTATAGTGATCATTGTGGTTAGAGTTATCAATGGTTTATCGGACGAAAGTATCAGTTAATAAAAAAATTAGTAGTAGTGATTTAAAAATGAATATTTGTTTTATTGAATTTCACTAAATGACTAAATGACTAAACTAATAATCTAATATAATATATATATTATAACAAATTACTATTCGTTTAAAAGACTGTATGTAAAATGTTTTCAAGTGATTACGTTTTATGTAACGAAATTATTGCGATAATAAACATTAATCATAACTTATTATAATTAATAATATTACTTAATGATTAAGATACTTTAGGAAATAATAAAATGTAAAATAAATACATATTAATATTGATTTATAGATAAATTATATGGATGTACATTATTGTACTACGTTTTAATGATGATTTATTTATTTGAACGTAATTATATTAGATCATAATTATTGAACAAATGTGTAGATCACATTAATTACACATCATTATACAATTCAAGTGCTGTCCTACATACTGTGTTTGTTCTCCGAAATTAAAAATTTGTTTTCTTTATGAATTTAAAAGTTCAATTATAACTTATATTAAACATTTTAATTAAATATAATTATCTATTTTATATGAAAAAAACAAAATTTAAAAAAAATGAATAATGTAATAGACCATTATTGCAGATAAGAAATGTACTATTGAGTATATTGTCGATAATATAATGTATTAAAATTTAAAATGCGGTTCATATAATATTTTATTTTAATAAATATTGACGCGAACAAGACATCATCCTTTATACCGTTAGTTGGGAACAAAAAGGTTTCTAAATCCACTAGGATCCACTTTTACTTGCCGTATATTTAAGACAATAATGTTCATCATTTGAGAAAATATAGAGAATAATGAATACGATTTTAAATTTATTATAACATAATATTATAATATTGCAGATTGAGTTTTAAAATGTTTTCCTAGACCATTTTAAAATATCGAGTCATCACCTTTTTTCTAAATATCTTTTGTTCTCATGTTGAAAATATGCATGCTGCAGGTATATCACGACATCATTGCGTTTCGGTTTTATTCTACAGCGTTCCCTTATAGAGACAATAAAATCTAGTTAAAACTCATAAAATTAAAACGAAACCGCAATGGGAACGAAATAAAAATAATAAAATAATAGCAGGTTCTTATATAAATACGATCCGGAGTATAATATAAAATAATTATAAAATTTAGGTTCGATAGTCTCGTGTACACGTAACGCATATATTATATTATTCTATAAGATATATTATATACGTGTATGAAATGATTTGTTTTAAAACGCCATCGTCACAAATGCGTTATTTTGGCTTGTCAAACAAACGGAATGAAATTAACGAACGGTACATTAGTCGTACCAGAAATACCAGATTTGAATCACACAGGAAAAAAAATCGGTTTAAGTATATCCTATCGTGTACATGTTATTAAGTAATAATTTAAAAAAAAAAGAAGCAAATATGCCATTAGGTATGTACAGGGTGATATTAGTATAGTTGATTTATAAAACGTTGAAAATATTTGTAATATAATTCCCACCGTTTTTGTGTAACGTGTGGTTCTAAACAACCTGTATAATATTATACTTTTTTATAGGTACACGCGTTTTGTGCATATAATCACGGTCAATAATCTCGTTTATTATTATATTCGGTTCCGCCTAAAATTGTTTAAATCGTTAATGGCTAGAGAAAGGGGTGGCCAATACTGGCAATACTACTCTTAATGCGATCACTGGTTAACGTAATCGGTAATTTATTAATATAAATCGATTACTACTACAACCCGCAATCGCGAACGTCGATCTTTGTATAATCGTTAATTTTTACTCGTTCCTATGTATTATTGCCTATAATATTATGTGCATAATACAATATATTAAAATTCAATCGCTTAATTATCATTAGGTATGTAGTTAATAAAATAAATTAAATAAAATTGAACATATTCTACCTAGAACAGTCACGAATATAATAAACGGAATTTTTTATTATTTTTTACTAAATAGTAGGTACAATATTCTTTGAAATATTTAGCTATCTATTAAAATTATTTCGTTGTGTAAATCATATTTTTCCTTTCTCGAAATATATTATTAGAAAATAATAATAAACGATATGTTGGTTATATTTACGACTCTTTAACAAGAAAATTTCCCAAGTACTACTTATATCTTTGGTGATTTAACCCACCCTGCAATTTTAATATTAATTTTATAAATTATTATTAGGTATTTACTATTTACACAAATAACGACCAGGTCGTTTAATTTTTAGCATAATAGCAACAACAAAGATATATTGGAAGTACTACGATATTAAAATGGTACTTAACGAAGTGGAAACAAGTTTATGATTTCGGTATTTTTTACGATTAAAGCTTTCCGTTGCCTCGATACCTACGTTGTACTATATAATATATACGCATACCGTAACGAACTAAATATACATAATTTAAATACAGTACTTTAGGCTATATACACAGTAATTACGGGCGTTATCTCTTGATGGTCTTTAACCCTTTGACTTTATTTATTTATGAGAAAAGGTTATTAACGTTTTTATTAGTCTACTGCTGCAACAGCAACAGATGATGATAATAATAATAATATGGTAATTAATTAAAAAGTTTTGAATAATTATATTTTTTCGTATTAAAAATATTATATTATTCATACCTCCGTTAATAAATAATATGATATAGCAGTACGTATAATACTAATAATAACATTATACGATTTGGAGCAAAATGAGAAGGCGTTAATTTATCGTCTATTAGTACGTAGATACGTAATATGAATGATATAATAATTCACTTATTATTATCACAGTTATTAATATTGAATAATAATTATTGTAGTCGTTATCAATATCTGAATTGGATATTATTGGTTTCAAATTTCGATGTCGAACATTAAACGATCAATGGATTAATACACATACAAATTAAAATATTATATCACATCTTATTTTCATATCGTACCTATTATAATTATCACATTTTACGATTTATATTATACGATATACACAATATTATTATGTTAAAATAATTCATATTGACAATATTGACTTATGTACAATACTTTTATTATTTAATTAATCGTTACAGTAAATATCATTATGATCTATTTAGATAAGTATGGATAGAAACCACTGCGTAAAGCAATATCCAAAAATATAGACATTTTAACGAGCATTAATATATAATAAATAATGATTATTAATTATAGTTTATTATAAATTTGAATTGTTTATACTTTCGAATAGATATTCCATCAAGTATCGAATATAACGTAACAGTAATGTAATTTTATTTGTATTTATTATATTTTGTATTTTTATTTTGGTGAAATATTATTTATATAATAAATTTTACGACACCGTCTTTTATTTTTTTACTGTAATACTTTATATACTTAATATACATAATTTACATACTTATTATTTTTATTTAGAGTTTATTATTTGGAATTTAATCATATCAATAGACTTATAGTTAATTTTCCAGCTTGCATGTAAAGTATAGTAATGAAATAATTGTAATTATGTGAATTTAAAATAAACTATAGTAAGGATGCGCTATGCAGTATGTATATTTGTCATGTTATGCGTATGAAAGGTAGAGACGACAAACGTGAGTATAATAATGTCCTCAATAATTATAAAAATTATAATTATTATTTATTATATTATATTAAATGACGTTAAAGCCAGTTTTTTTTTATAAGATAGACAAATTGTTTTATAATGTTCTTGTTTAAATTATAATAATATATTTATTTAATCAATTAATTTGATTTAATCCTTAAAATTCTGAAAACATAACCATTCTTTTGTTTTGTTTTACAAAACTTGACATCATGATTTAAGAGTAAAATTCTAGAAAAATAGAAAATATTTTGTTTTTTTCCTTGGAGAAACTGTTATTTTACCGCAACAACAAAAATAAGTTGTAATTTCGACGTACTTACGTACGTTTACAACAATATTTTTCGATTATGATAAAAATATAAAATAACATACGATAATATATTATTACATATATTATATCACGTTTTTGTCTAACATATCGTGACGATTTATTATATTTTTTCGGCTTATATGCCGGTATATGTATTTAAATTCTTTTGATTACACACCCCGACACTCGTTTATAGATAAATACTACATGAGTTTTCTATTATATTATTATAATCACGTTATAATTTATCGAAATTTACGGTCACGCGTCGGAATTATTATAAAATCACATATTATTGTAAAGTGACAAACAACAACTACGTAACATCAGCCGCCATAAATTACATGTGATAAAAAAAAATTTAAAAAATGTAAAAATTAATATTTATTTATGTTACACAGTGCAATATTTGGCATAAACGAGTTTAAATGTTAAAATTAAATTAATATTAAAATTGTAATTTTAACTTCACTTATTTATTCGTGTAATAACTTGATAATAATTACGATTATTTTTCTCATTCAGTGCACTAAATCTCAAGTCTAATACAATTTTATTGGAAAAAAAGCTATTTTATATGGATTTAAATGTAGGAATTATTAAATTTGTTTTTCAAATTGAAAACATATGAATATTTTGTAAATGTTATTACTAAAATGTGAAAAAATATAAATTAATATATTATATTCACTGCTATTGCCGCTATTTAAATAATTGCCAAAAATATTTATTTGTATAATTTTTTTTTTTTTATTAGAAAATATATTTACAATCTGTAATATTAAATAAAATAATAAGTAAATAAGATGAACATATGTATACAAAATAATTAGATGTCGTGATGGAAGAGATGTCCAGTGACACTAATTCAACTAACTTGAAAGATTATATATATATATATATAGTTCATTTATATAATAAATCTCGAGAATAATTACATTTTAAAGGACGAGGAGGGTTGTCAGGGAGTGTAAGAGAAGAAAGGTTAGTTATTAGTGGATTTGGGTTATTTATCGTGTTATTGTGAAAATTTTTATAGCGAGTCGAGGCAAGAACAGGAAGGGTTTGGATATTTAGGTCATTAAGAAGAGTACGATTACTGCCATATCACGGAGCATTGGTTAATAAATAGAGGTTTATTGATTGGAATAAATTTAGGTTTGAGATTTTAGTCTAATCTCAGATTTGAATACCGTAAATCATTGCAAGATGAATACATTTTTTGTATAGAAGAATTTTGTTTTCAAGACTCATTTTTGAGCAAAAAAGTTGTGTTAAGTTTTGTATAAACTTAAAATATAATAAACTTTTAAAAGAGTTTTTATTGATAATATTTTCTAAAATTCAAATTTACAAAGAAAACTTAAGACTATTTCAATTTTTTATCTTTTAAATAGCTATAAACTAATTAATTTAAAAACTAAAATTGTAGAGCCAAGATAAATAAATTAAAATTTTAATATCTCCTAAGTAAATAAAGATTTTTAATAATTATAAATAATAACTTTTATTATAACGTTAATAGTTTAACTAATTATGCAATACAAAATACAAATATTAAATTAAAAAAAAATCAGATAGTAAATTTAAAGAGATTTTCTGAAAATGTTTGTGGATCAAATTTTTTCAAAAGTTATACTAGTAATAGATTATGTAAATATATAATATAATCAACAATAAAATCATAAAAAAATGTATATTATTCAATTTAACTAAGAAGTCTAACTTTAAAAGATTATAAAAAAAAATTAAAAAATTAGGACGACTGATTTACAAAATATTTTGTGAGTAGGTTAAATACTAAGTAGTATATGATTATGTTTCTATAAAATTTTCAAACCGTTGAACTCAAAATTAATAATAATAAAATAATTGAAATAATTGAATAATTATTATATAATTATATATATTATATATATAATTGAATAGTAAAGTACTATATTTAGTTTAGACAGAAATTTAATGAATCAAACCTTTTTTTGTCAAAAAAATTTGTCATAATTACAGTTTCCGTGAGTTTATCAGTTTTTCAACAATTTTTATGGTAGTTTTTCTTATCTGAAGGGAAATTTGTGAGAAATTTGAAAAATGAGTCAATTAAAGTACCAAAAATATATAATTTTCAATTGAAAGCACATCTTATTCGTTTTAATTGGAACATTATTTCTACCATAAAAATATCTTAAAACAAAAACAACTTTTGTAAAACCAATATATATTTCTTGCATCACTCAGAATCTAAAACAACGTATATTAAATAATACGTATAATATATTATAATATAGTATTTATCATCCTTAGTATACCGAGCTAAATTACAACCTTATAAAACACATTATAATATTTATATGTGTACGGAAAAGAAAAATTATCATTTTACATAAAAATTATAATATTACATTATCCCATGGACGATTTGAAAAAAAAAAAAATACTAGTTATAATAAATTTTCATGAGTCTGAAGATTAACAGCGATGAATTAGCCAATAAAACAGCCTATAGATGGAGTATATTATTTTATACCTACATCATATATGAAAGACGAGAAAAAAAGAAATGTAAGTACTTTATTATTTTATTATAATTTTTTTATTACCTACTAATAAACATCAGATGTAGTTATCACGAAGTGTAGAAATTATCGCCTTTTAAATTGTCTATATGCAAAACTATAATTTGTATTTAGTTACCTACAGTTATTGACATAATATTGTTATATATAAAAAAAAATGTTTATTTCCGTTTATTAAAATAATGTTTTCGCAAGGTATTTTGTTTTTTGTTATTTTAATTTTAATTTTCCCATTTGAAAATATTATTATTTTTATCTAATGAGTAATAATTCCAATTATTGAAATAATTATTATTGTTATACTATAATTTTCTATATATTTTTGAATAATTCAGTACCTACCCATTATTATATAATTATAACGAAGATTATTTTGTTTTCGTAATATTCTGAAAATTGTTTATAATAGGTTTAGGTACATTATGCTAGTATAGGTGTATCGTATATGTTTAGTCTAGAGTATAATAAAGTACCTATAAAGATCGTAAAGTTATAAGTATATATAAGATGGTGAAAAATATTGTAATTTTAGAATTTATGTTTGGTTTTTTATACACTAAATAGGGCTTTGTTCTCAAATTATTTATTCGGGTTGTGAGTTTAGGGTGTTAAAACACCAATATAAAAAATGTTACAAGACATTAGGTACTCATAACCGTTATTATTCGAGTTAATATTGGTTAATACTGGTGTATAGTAAACACATATTAAGTTATTAAATCAGTTACCTACTAATTGGATATTTAAACCTTTCATTAACTAAAAATTATGCTACCTAAACTGATATCAAATAAAAATTATGCTTACAGCGCATAAAACACATACAAAATAGCATATCGGAATAATTTTTAATTTGGAAAATTTATTCGGGTTTTTAATTAACGATAAACGGTGATGGGTTAACTTGTACATTGTTGCACCAACTTATTTTTATTGTTCTTTCGATAATATTAAGCAAACAATTATTGATTATAATATAATATGTATAATATACCTGTTTATACGTTAAGGTTGTTGATGCTTCACAATAATGAAAGGGGATCCAGCCAAAAGACGATGATGAAAGCCGAACCAAACGCAAAACACACAAAACTGCTGAGATTGTTACTTAACTAAATACGATAGATACGGTACCCGAATTGTACACAAATACAATGTTTATGCAAAAGCGGTAAAAAGGTCACTGCGTATATAATGTACACAGGGTGTTTCGTACGATCGTGTCGAGGGTTTGTCGAAATAATTATTTTTGCGTAATAAGATAATCGATAAATCAAAGGTGTCTAATTTGAAAATTATATCGAATGTCGATGAACAAACGTCACGTCATGACAATGATATATACCTAAATTATGTCCACTCGAATTTTCCTGTTCTTGATTTTTGTTATTGACATACTATTATAATGTTATCAGTATTTTTGTTTTACCAAATATACGATTTACGTTACATTTGTAACTTTAAGCAACAATTGGCGTATTATAAATTTATAATTACATATCTTCTCAGTATTCGATAATAAATTTTAATCAACATAACATTATACTAAATTAAATTAATTTATACTTAAATATTCTTAAACATTCGTAATGTTTATAATTCATTTAATAACGCAGTAAGTACTTATAAATTGATGGGCACATATGCGGCATACAAATATTTATTATTTTGCTGTCAAATATTTTATAGCATAAAATAAAATAATAATAATTCTATTTTTATCTATTTTGGCATTTAATAATATGCGTTTCTTTATGCTATCTAAGATCAATGAAACTAGTATAATTTAATATGAAATAATTTGTAGGCTAACACGCTATAAAAACGTATTATTATTCGATAAGCTGTATAGACTTAAATTTTGATATTCAACTTTTTTAATGAGTTCTTCTAATTAGTATAATATAATATATACTGTTTTTTATATTCACCAAGTATAACTTTTATGAAAGAATTGGAGGGGAAGAGTTGTGCGAGAAGCAAATTATTATTCATTTGTACTTTCCCTCTCTAACGAAAACTATACATACGCATAATATTATATTTATATGTATACAGCGTGATCGGAATATTGTTTTACAGTCATTTTCTCATCGTTTTATTATGTTATAAATCCTGAAAAATGAAGTGAAATACATACGTAAAATACTTAAAACAAATTACACCAATACAATCCGAATATAATTTAAAACTATTTGGAAGTTTAATATTTTTAAACGTAATTATTTGTGTGGTGTTTGTATTGACATTTAGAAAACTTTATTTATACCAGGGGTGCCATTTCAGTATTTTTACAGGAATAGCGAAAATTAAAGCAGGCCAAATTTTACGCCGATCAGGCTACTTTTGTTTGATATTAAAATTATGTTTATAATTAAACTGACAACTTATTTGAGATACATGTTTTAGGAATGTACAAAGTTTTTTAGTTATAATTTTATTAAATATAGCATTATTCACTGCTAAACAATTCACAAGAATACAAGTGAAAAAATGGTACAAATATACAAAAGTATAATAAGTCTATATTATTGTAGATTATGAATGTGGCGTGATATAAGTAAAAAAATAGGTGAGCCGTTATCCACCCTGTTCCCCCACCAAATGGCGCCCCTGATTTATATATGCTATATATAATTATTTTCGCCGTAACATATTATTCTGTATCGATGATAGATACCTGTCCTATCGCCGATGCCGTCAAACGAAAGTCCTATACTTACGTATATACAGAGCGATCAAAATTTCTTGTTATATGCACTGTGAGAATTGCGTAAATGTTTGCAAATGTTATTTTCGTTATTTTTGTTACATAATATTCCAATCAATCAACACCCTGTATTGTACCAATATGAATTATATTCTGATTTTCCGTTGCATCGTTGTGGAGTCGTCTGCGCTGTGTTTGTATGTATACAAAGTAGTTTCTTTGATAGCCCAATGCAAATTACCATTTACAATATACGTACAGATATCCGTAGTTTATTGTAAATATATACCTTATACTCTGTTTCACCCACAAAGTAATTATCTTGTGTATATGATACACGTTCGTATACGTACTCAAGTTTCGCAACCACCGTTTTCCGCGCATGATTATAATTATACAAATTTGTAAATCTTTTCTATTGAACTATTCAGATACCAGTAGGCTTTGTATAGATCACGATGTTAATAGAATTTAGAATCTTAGATCATAGGTATATTTAGACTTAAGTGGCTGGGGCGCAGACATCAAAATTTATCCTTAAATTTTAAAAAATTGACTAAGGATTATTATTTATCACGGTGAAAAAATTTCACCGGAGGGGCGAATCCTGCCCCTCCCCTGTAGACACGACTATGTATCAGATCATGTTTTATATAATATTATAATGATCACTAAAATTATCAACTAGTGGAAAAAATAACAATAATACGTGCGTGATCAAACAGTTACCCGGTGTACGGTATATGTACTATTCCGTTCGTTATTTTTTAATGATTTTTACTACGACCTTCGGTATCTATATACATACGAGTATTATTATATTCTTTTGTGCGCCAAGAATATTATTTATTCTTTCTTTCGTTTCGCTCCCCCTTCGCATTGCGCAGTTATAATATCTATAGGATTACATGTATGTAAGACTCGGGGAAAAACGAAACAACGAATAAATACAAGAACAAAAATAACGCCGATCCATTTCTTATTTCGGATTTTCTTCCACGATCCGACACTCATCCTCTCTCACAGACTGCAGTTCTCATTTATTCTCTCTGTCTCTTCGTTTATTTATATATTTTATATACACTGGATTCTTTTTCCCCTCTGTTTGTTATTGTCCCACCGACTAGTAGGTACGATCCTTTTATGTCGACTACAACAGACAGACGGTTGAAAAGAAAAAGAAAATGTCAACTTTTTGTCTAACCTACATAACCTCGCGTGTTCGCACATACACACGATTAATTACTGTGGTGTGATTAATGAATCCGTGGATAAGTCATCACCCCCTGTCCGAGAAAGGGGTAAAATAATAGTGTTTATTATTATTATTATTCTATTATTATTCTATCACACTCATTATATGAGTGTGAAATATATGACATTTCTGAATGGTTACCTATCAATTATAATTCGTCAATGTTTTGGAAAATAGAACAATATTATTATTGTGGAATAGATACAATTTGGTTATAATTATACTTTTTTGAAAATGCCGTTAGGATTATATTATGTATTATTATCTATAATTATAAATACCTATGTATTTACAAGTTCATCAAATTATGAAATCGTAGAGATTATGTTACGAAAATAATGGAGTTTTATTAGACATTTAATAGATAAAAAAGAATGCAAAATTGGTTAAAAATGAAAGCACAGCAGAATACTTTAGGAGTTTAGCAGCAGAATGAAGTCATTAAGATGAGTTTCTCATCCACTTAAGTGATGGGTATAAATATAATATAATTGTTATTCACTACCAGGGCCATGCTAATTGTGAGGGGGGGGGGCAAAAGGGGCAAGTGCCCTAGAGTGCCCTAGAGTGCCAACATTTGTGAAAAGATTAAGAGCGTTTATTATAATATATATATATATATATGTATTTTTGTACAATTATAATTATTAATTTAGATGTAATTTAAATATATTTGTATACATATTTTATAATTATAATTACTTCGATATGATGACGTATTTGTTATTGCGTATTGTATGAATACGATATATTTTATTTTTATATTCTATACCATAATACCTACCTGTTTTAAAAATAATTGTTATTGCCTTTATATGATTTCGTAGATATGGTTTTACTTGTTATTATCGGATAATGATATGAGTCATGGGGTGCGGGATTGTGTGTGCCAGACTCTTTGCAACAACACCACAGCAAAAAATAAATTATAATACCCATAATTTGTTTACTTTGCCGATTGCCATATTTTATTCAGATATCTCCATTAAATTATAATAATATGATAATTCTATAGTAGGAGATGACAATCAGTGTGCGATACTTGTTCAGATGTTTTAACGATTCTTCCTATTATATTTTATTGTTTTAAAATTATATGCGTTATCTTTTAAACATTATTTTCTATTTACAATGGGTAAAAAAAATTCAATTTCAGAGGGGGAGGGGATGAACCACCCTGAATTGAGGGGCGCCAAATATGGTTGCCCTAGGGCGTAAATTAAAGCAGCACGGTACTGCTCACTACAAGAGTAGAGTCTCACTCCACCGTAATTATAATTACATTTTTCACTATGTATTAGAGTTCCAACTATAATATTATAGTTAAAATTCACATTGTAAAACTAAATATTTTACGTTAAATTTTCATAATTTAAAACAACGATTAATCAAATTGACTCAAATTAATTTTTTGTTTTTAAACTTAAAAATAAACTATTTCAAGTAATTATTTTTTTTAATTAACTCGTCCATACATTTGTAACGATTAAATATAATATTAATATTATTTCAATTTCTTTGTATTTACATATTTTGAGTTTTAATATCGTTTTTAATTATATTATTGCCTTTAAATTCGTATATTTTGTATCTACTTGGAAGAATGGAAATAAACAAATAGCGTTTTCGTTATTTAAATATTGTCGCTATAATCAAGTGTATATAACTATGATGATGCAAACTTCTGGCAAAAGCTTTTGAGACGGTAAACTTTCGAAAACGGTCGTCCCTCAAACAATTCTCCAGTTAGTCACCCCGGAAACTTTTCCCGCACGTGCATTTTGTTTGTGTAACATCTCCTCGCGACATTTAGTAGCGCGAGCTTCGCAGCAGTTTCCCAAATAAACTGTTTAATCCACAATACAGCATAGCTATTGCTGTTGGTCTAATTATTATCATCACTGAGAAATCCTTTCTTTGTGCATAAAATAATATATATATATGCTTGTCAACATTTTATTTTCTTTGAAGTATAACCAAGCAATAGTAAAAATTAATTGATAAGAAAATAAAAGTAATTTTAGCAAATTAGCTAACCGTGACCAATAATCAGTAACTGGATGACCATAACTAGTAGTGTAAACATTAAAAAATCAAACATAATAAATTATTTTTAAAATTCTGAGCTTGTCGAAAT
The DNA here is from genome assembly GCA_013282895.1 of Eriosoma lanigerum. Taxonomy (NCBI): domain Eukaryota; kingdom Metazoa; phylum Arthropoda; class Insecta; order Hemiptera; family Aphididae; genus Eriosoma; species Eriosoma lanigerum. The sequence goes on from CM023359.1 coordinate 26,576,615, forward strand.
GGTTGAGACTAATTTTATCGTTTGAAATATATAATTAAAAAAATTACATTTAAATACCTACCTACTATTGTCAACTCAGGTAAATTATTTGCTGAACATATAATTATTAATTATTAATTAAAGTGTTTTACGTCACAGGTGCTTACTGAAACCATTTATCTTAGCATCATAAAATGTATAATTTATTTTATTTATTATTACTTAAACGTCAAACGGCAATTAGAAAGAAATCAATACAATTCCAATTGGCCTACATAAACGTATTAGCTACATTTATTAGTCTATTACAGGAGTGAATGTGATGATATTTCATAGAATGGAAACAGGTAAAGGAAAAGAAATAGGACACCAAGGGTTGTAGGAAAGGACTCTATACAAAAAAAATACGTGAGAGGAGGTCAGGAGCATCTAGAGATCCATCATGGAGGAAATTAAAAAACCTAAGGTCGAAATCGACATGACGAGAATCCAGCGTAGGAATTTTTAAAAAGTTAGACAGGAGCAAATAGTTGTATTTAAGAATAGGAAGCAAAAGACGGTAAGCGGCAAAAGTAAAAAAATTATTTTAAACTCTTTCAAGACGTCACAAATACTTGTCCAAAAAAAGTGTTAAAACATAACACCATATTCCAGGAGGTAACGGATCAAGGCAAAATATAGTGTTCGCAGACAAGAAACAGAACTAAAGCCTGCTGTGTTGCATCTGATAAAGCCAAAAACTTTAAGATAATTACTTATGGAAATATCAATATGATATTATGTACCTATATCAATATAATGTGTTATTTTCAAACACTATTATGCGACACCACTGCAACAGCAACTAACTGAAATATAGAAAAATACAAATTTTAATAATATACATTATTCTAAGTTATCAAAATTATTCTTTATATTATATTATATACATCATCGAGGACAACTGATGTAATTTTTTACGGCTTATATCAACACGCGAATGCAAAATACAACATTCGCATTTTCATTCGTCCAAAATGATGATACAAGGAAACGAAAGTAAATCTTTGCATTGTAAGTAAATAATACGCAAGACGTGATACATAATGATGTTACAATTATTATTTTGATCTAACGGACAGACGTGTAATAATATTTTTTCATTTAACACAAAATATAGGTACGTTAGTCCGCAATGGAATATTTAAAAAAAAATGCATTTTTATTTAACAATATCTACATGATGATCACAATTTTATATTACAGCAATTATATCGTTTTAATATTTGAAAAACAGAAAAATATATAGGTATGAGTTTAAAATATGTAATATTTCCAAACGTATTTTTAGACAGTTTCCCGTTGGTGTTAACATTTAAAAATCAAAATGATATAACCACTTCTTTTTATTTTGTACATTTAATTTATATAACATTATACTCCGATTGACCTGTTAGTTTTTTAACATATTACACGTATTATTATGTACAGCGTGAACATATATGTATGTATAATTATAAGAAGTATATAAAATCAAGGAAAATATATATTTAAAAAACGTATATACTACACACGCGCTTATAAAAAAAAGAAAACATTTCGCGTGTTTGGATATTGTTATTTTTCTTTATAAATATATATTCATTATCTCATTATGTTACGATAATACACTATACACATATTATAATCCGCGAGACAATGTGTTCACTTGAGTTTCCGTTGCAAGAAAGAAACGCTCACTTATAAATTATTCTTTTAAACTAACATGTCACTTTTGAATTAATTCCATTTTTGTATGGTGTTAGGTTGATATGTATAATTATTAGTTATAAATGAAAATAGTATTGAAAAATTTTCTATTATTTGGCCTTAAGAAGATGTTATTTATACAATATTTTATTATTTATTAAATACAAGACAAAATTCTATACGAGAAGCATAAGTACATAACTTTATACCTTTATATTTATTTTTATAATGTTTTTTTTAAACGTATGTATACTTACATTGTCTATATGATGCTAAAATACATTTTTAAAGTATAAAAAATAAGTTCATATACTATATATATTATATTTAACTTTTTTGTGAGAAGAGAGTCAAGTTACTATTTGGTCATTTTAATATTATACATCAAAATTGATTAAAATTTTATGCTGCATTTAATGGTTTCACTATCATTAACATTCAAATTATTATATCTTATTATTAAATCCATTATTATTTTACTTGAGGCCATAATAAAAATATAAAATTTAAGTTGTTCCGATAAAATACAAACGTAGATTCCGAATCGATTAAAAATCAAAATTTAACTAATATTGAAATGGCTAAACACTTTAAATACATTTCCAATCTGGACAGTGGTGAATTATATTTGTACGAGATATGATCGGCCACTCCAGTCCTAGACCTCCATAGATTTCGATCTTCTTACCTCTCATTCACTTACAACAGCTATCTTCATATCATTGTCTATTTCATTTATATACACCTCGTCTTCGGTCTTCCTCACCATTCATTTTTTTAACATTTATTTTCATCACAATTCTCACTACCTCTGAATCACCTCTCCTCAATCCTAATAACATGTCCAAATCATTTCAGTTTATTCTCTTTCATCTAGTTATTTTCCACACAATTAATGCAACTCCTACACATTTATTATTCTATCTTTACTACTCACTTCACACAACCACCTCAGAACTCTCATTTCCGAATCCGTTACATTCATTATCGAGCACATTTTCCATTTTTTTTGTTCATTGCCCAAAACTACTTCTTTATAATATCCACCTATCGATTATATAATTTTTACTAATATTTATAAAACTCCTAACAAAAAATCCAATAAAACCGTTTGATTTTCTCAATAGGGGGATCATGGGGTTTTCATCCCCCATGGAAATTATAATGATGTTATATGGTTTAACAACTCCCCCCTCCATACACACACACACACACACACACACACACACACAATAGGAAAATCCTGAGCATGCCTCTGTTATGCGCAGCTCAATTATTTAATAATAATCAAATATTGTTAGTTTTACCTGTATTTTAATTTTTAATTAAAGTGTACTACTATTATTGCAGGAATATGATATCAATTACTGTTAATTTAAATAACTACTGATGATTGGCATCGTCCTGCAATTACATAGTATAGAACAATTATTGTCTATATAATCACCTGCCGATGTAGTCTGACTATGTCAACAGATTAAATTCGTACAGTATTTTAATTAAATTTATTATTTGATAATAGCGGACATTCTATAAACTAAAACGAAACAAAATTATATTAAAAAAAAATCTAACCTAGAATTTAAACCTACTTAAAATGTAAACTATCTGCGTATATAATTATATATATAAATAAGAAAAGTTTATATATTATATGCATGATAATGTAATTTATTGCCCTGCTAAGTGACAATTTACTATTAAAGGGGCTATCTGTATTATATTACATATTGATAAACATATTTAGGAAAACAGTATCTTTCATTTATAATTAGTTTATAGGTACGCACACGATTATTATATATATATATATATATATATCGATTTCGGCATATCGCATACAACGTAGACAAAACTCCTGTTGTGGAGATATATTTATTTAAAGGAAATTTCGTAGTCTTATACGCTTTTGACGGATTTAAGGCGTCCGCGATATAGTGATCTATAGGTGAAACCTTTTGGCGGCAAATCGATTACATTTAGGAATTTTGGAATACTTAAATTTGTCTGCCTGCGCAAATACGGAAAATCTGATATGGGGGAAATTGATTTTCTGTTAGGAGTACGGTTGCGTCGCACTCAAAAACAATAATCGTCGGCAAGTATATTCCGTCGTAGGTGTATGACTTCGTCACACACTTCAGTTTTCTACGACAAGTTTATTCCGTCGTTAGTATACAGCTTTGTCACACATGAAAGTGTATGACGGTGCTCATAATGAAATAAGTAAACCACACATTTAAAATTAAGGAAAATTATCAAGATCCCAAAAAAATTATATTCGCATGGATTTACGAAAAAATGTTAAACTACTCAACTGCTGTTGTATCATAATTGTGTACACTAAAAAAGGTCACAGAAATAGTGGTATATTATTTTGGTTAAAAAAATTGGGTAATTTTTAATTGATAATTTCGCACATGACAAAAAAGACGGACAATGTATTTCGTTGTTAATGTACGACTTTATCGCACATGCTAAGTGTAAAAGGTGTTCATAATGAAATAGATATACCACGTATAAATAATGGTATTAAACTAATACAGAATTATACTAATATTATAATAAAGTATACCTAAATGTTGTATTATTAAATAAAATAATAAAAGTATAAAATAAAAAACTTGTAAATAGTATATAGTGTATTGTAGGTATATACCTACCTAATATATCACTATTATTAATATGGTTAAATTATATATTATTAATGAAAGGTGCAATGAATTTAGTTTAAAATAATATAAAACATATAAATTGATATAAAATGTTATTGGTCGATCGAATTAGACTTCAATCAATTCTATTAATTTTCGGTATTATCGGTTGCTATGACAAAACGTCATGGAGACGGCAAAATTGAATTTCGCGCGATGTTTTTTTCTTCCAAAAACGTTATACAAAAAGTTTATGCGTTGCCATCGGAAAACCTATAGGTTAGGAAAATTTTGGAAAATTCTGAAAATTCTTTCAATAGTATCGTGGCGAAAAAGTGAGCGCGAATTCTAGCCACGACGGAGCTTTCCGGAAGACGGGTAATTTATTATAAATAAAAAATGCGAAATTGGCCCGTGGAAGAAACGGCTCAAAATTGATCGACATTATATAAAGAGATTATACATTATTTATTTATATAATATTTATATTATTATTTTTTACGTCGTTGTCAATAAACAAACTATAATCAAATAATATTATCATGATAGAACTTATTCGAGTTATTTTATTAATATATACTATATAATATATATTACATATGTATATATTTATATTTATTTTAAGATTATTCATTATTAAATAAAAAAAAAATAATAAAAAACAATGAAGTTACAGAATATGTTTTTAAAATATTTTATCGGAATGGTCTCTTTACAAATCGGAGTGTCAATGTTAACCGGGATGTATACAGTAAGCAATTTATAAATATGTGAATAGGTATTGCTTATTAATCTTAAATGATTATATATCATAATTAATATTTTATTTTATAATAAATAACCAAATAGTAAGAAATTCACCATTTGGCCACGCCTGATTTCAATTATTATATAATATATAAAATATAACGTATCACTCTGAGAAAATTCTTAACAATTCTCTCGATTATCAATAGCAACTATTTGATATAACTGTATCCTTTAGAGTTTGTTCTAGTTTTATTTGGTAGCTCTGTTCTGCTATATCTAAATTTATAAACCATTAAATTAAAAACATGAATTAAAAATATATCAGTTATTTCTCTCAAAATTAAATTAAATTTCTATTTTACCAATTATTTGTTATATTTGTTTATTATAGATGTTGTCTTTAATAATGTTAATGGTAAACGAAGCCGATATACAGTTCAAATTTTCAGGTAGGTACCTATTACCTTCCTAAAAAATTATTTATATTTTTTGTACATGATAAATAATAACATATTACAACACTAACTTTAGTTTTCTTTTCTTTTTATCTTGTTCAGTTGATCATTTTCTTTTGGTTGGACTTATGGTGTTAATGTTTGTTACATGGATGATAGCGTTTTTTGGAGCTTATATAGTAAGTCTTAATATAAGATTTCTTATATTTTGCTGAGTTGTATTAATATATTTAATAACGAAAATAATTACAAGAAATGAATATGTTTCAAATAAAATTCTAGAAAATACTCCTTATAATTCTCAGTTTTTAATTATTCTGAGATGGGTAATTATAAGTCATTGCCTAGCTAACCTAATAGTTAAATTAATTTACCAAGTATTTATTATTAGTTTTTTAACTGAAAAAAAAGACAGAACAAATATATCTTATAAATTAAAATAAGGGGTTTCTACACTCAAATATTTTTATAAGGAGACTTCTATGTGTGTCTTTTCAAATTATGCACAAAATTGTAGTTATTCTACAAGTACTTACGATATTCTATTATCTTATTTGGATTGACTATTCTGCTTGATTTCAATAAACATTAATAGGTAACTATAAAGATGATAATATACGTGTGTAATATATATATATATATTATTATTTTTATTGTGATATTATATTATGTAATTATATTGTTACAGAGCTCGATGGATGTGATTCAATATGCGTTGTTTACGTGGACCATATTTATTTGCACATGGGTAGCCATATCATCACTCGTAATAGTTAAATCTGACACGTAAGATTAAATCAAGAACAGTTTTGATTTATTTTCATAATATTTCTGAAAATTTATGTTATAAGGTCATATAATTATATTAAGAAGTTGGTAATTATTAACGATTCGTAACTGTTTAAATTAAAACACAAACAATATCCTTATTTATTTAAAAAAAAAAAAAAAAAAAATATATATATAAATATTATGACTTACTTTTAACTATCACATTATTCACTGTTATTTAAATATTTTTTCTACAAATAAAGCACCCTGGTATGTATACCCACCTGGCCACCTAAATGATATACAAATATACTACAACTCATAATGATTATCATAAAAATTATTAAATAAGTACAACAATATTCCGAGTTATAATATATAGAAAAAATATTTAAATTAACACCACAAAATTGTATTTTTTAATTCACATGTTATTATTTATTCACACAATCGTGCATACTTATTTAGGGCCACTTGCATAGGGAATAATACAAGATGTGCACCATCCCTGTGGCTTTATGAAAACGGAAGGTTTGAAAATAATACGAATACTGAGGTATGTATTATAGGTTAATAATTTATGGTTAATACATTGATTAATTAATTTGTATAATTGTATAATTAATCAATGGTTAATAGTTATAAAAAGGGAACAAAAATGTCAGAAGTTTGCATACTTTTAAGATATCTGAATTCTGAATTCTATATATATATATACAATATACATGACAATATAATGATACTATTGTTATTTAGCATTTAAAAACATATTATTATTAATTAATTGTTATCTGATAAGTAAAAAAAATATAGATCATACTTTTAATAATTTTTTTTAAATATTTAAAAAAGTTATTTGAGAAGAAAATTGGCTATAAAAGCATTTAAATATTATAGATTAATTACCTACTACTATAATATTAAAATACTACAAATTTAATACTTTTGAAAAATAATTGTCTATTTAATACAATATGTTATTGCTTATATGTATTGTAAACAGTCTATAAGTATGCCTATTATTATTAAATGTAAGTTATGAAATAATAAAAAAAGATAATGGTAAAAATAACTTTTTAAGTCACAAAATTAGTGAACGATACAAAAAATATATAAAAAAACGAGTAAAAATAACATAAAATGTTATAGTGATAATACATAGCTATTTTTTAACTTAGAAAGTTGGTTCATTCATTAAAATTTCTAAAAAAAACAATCAAAAACAATTTTGAAAAAAAACATGGTTGATATTAAAAAAATAATAATAATAATATTTACACGGAAATTTGTCTTATTATATATAAAAATGATTTCATCAAATATAACTTTTAATAACAGTCGGGTAGACTTGTAAATAGTTTCCAATTAGTGATTACACACTGTATAGGTTAGAGGATTTTACTTTTAAATCAAACATTATAAATTCATAATGTTTTTAATATATAATTTCTGCTTTCTATACCATGGAATATAACAAATATATATATATATATATATACATACATACGATGTTACAAAACAGTAACTTTTATGGTGGTAAGTGGTAACTTAAGTATGATTATCAATAGAAGGTATATTTTATATATTTTTATAATGAAAGTAAAAATTTGTAATACTTTACAAAATCGAAACTATTTTCTCTAAAGAATATACGATTTATAATGTCACGATCCACAAAAACTACTGAAATCACGTTTAAATACAATAGGAAAACCTATAAATTACAATGGCAAACCTTTTAAGCTCTCCGCCTGTTTATTATTTTTCAGGATTCAAATTCAACGGATACCTCTGACTCGACATCAGATTTAGACGAAGTAGGGAATTCGACTAATCTTCCTGAACAATCTACTCCATTATTACCATCCAGTTCCTCGGATAAATCATCTCCGGCAAGCATTGCTACAACTTTGGCTTCATCTCCCGCCATGTTGAGATATACTTACAATGCTACAGTGATGTCAACTGTTGTTGAAAGTACAGCGAACACGATCTTGTCTTCTCTGTCACATCTGTTGGGCGGGGGGCAAACCTAGGGTTTGATATTAGATAATAAACGAAATAATATACGAAAATGAAAACTATTATAAAAAAGGTTTGACTTATAAACTCTTAATGCTACTTCACAGAATTAACTTTGATTATGAACTAGAGCTACGGGGAACAAATCTAATTTAAAAGAATTTTTCATCGGGTATTTTGTTTTTAAACAAATGCATAGGTAATACTTATTATTTTATTAGTACTTTTCTTAAAGAAGTTATATTTGGGTACTTATTATAATGCCTATCACAAATTACATAAATATATTTTTTTTAAATTGGTTAGAAATAGAGTTAGGTAACTGGTATTATACCATAGTTCTATACGTACAATGGTTCAACTAAGGTCTAACTAGTTACATATCCCGTTCGCCATTCATATAACATTACTGACCCACGTAACCCTCTTACTAGCTTCCCATGGAGTTGTAAATATATATTTTTAAATCTATGTAACACATTAAATAAGAAAATTATATATTAAATATAAAAATCAATTACACTCACGATTGAATGAATAAAAAACTTTGCAGTTGACCATGACAATTGTTTTATCTCATATAATTTGTATGCGTTTGCTTTTACTCTGTCCTGACTTTTTATATTATATAGTAATGATAAATCTTCTTATAAACATCGTTATTCTAGGCACGTCTTCGATGGCGAGTAATTTGATTACTCGGGTGTTAAAGTACCACATTCCCAAAGGACAACGAAAGTTGACATCGACAACGACGGCGAACAATGCTATCTCCGATGGAGATGCGAATGACGAGGAAGAATGGAAGGAAGATTTTTCGTTAAAATCTAATTTGTATAAAAGAAATATTGTACAACTGGATGGAGCAGGAGATGACCGTGATAACAACACGACCAAATCCCCGCCCATCTTCATGATGGAAACATACAAATACGTAGTTACGATGTCGTATTATTTATGTAAGATCCCTTATTTTCTATAAAATATAGAAATTTTATTATATTAATATATACAATTAAACTATTAACTAATATAAAAGTGGGAAGGTCAATTTCGGGCGTTTCTCCATAGTCCCTTAGGTCTTTCGAGAAATCAGTGATTTATTATAATTATGATATTAATGCAATGATATTGCATTAGGAAATACGATTCTGAGTGAAACTCAATATAATATTATACTGATAAGTTGTTCAAAAGTTTACCACGTTTGTGTTACCTATGAGAATATTTTAAAAAAATTTCAAAACCCTACGATCAAAACCTAATTAGTTATCATGAAAAAAAAAAAAATAATAAATAACGAAAACCGTAATTTTGTCGATTTTCGGTAGTTTAGTTTTAAAAGTTTATAAAAAAAAATTGTCACGATTTTCAAAATATTTTGTAAAAATTTTAAGTAGTTTATTATTAGGCTTCTATACAATTTTCAAACCGATAAACTGACAAACTAAATAAAATTGTAAGTAATATTAAACATTTTGGTAAAAAGTTCAAAGTTATATGTTTTGCCAAAAAATGAACCAATTTTTTCCAAAATTTTACCACACTTGTGTATTATCATTGATTATTACTATCTATAATCAATGGTATATCTACTTTAGTACTCAAAACCGTAATTTTGTCGATTTTCTGCTATTTTTTGGTAGTTTTTTTTTTCTCGAGGAAAAACTTTTCTGAAATTCGAAACATGAGTTAAATAAAGAACCAACTAGACGTAATTTGGTGGGTACCCTATTTGTGGTTATCGGACCATTATTTCTATCTGAAAATGTATCTTCAGACATAAAAAAAAAAAAATCATCTTTGTAAAACCAATACATTCCTCGCTTTGCTCAGAATCAGATACATATATATATATTAAATTCTGTGTTTTTCAGTTGCTCGTTTCATAGTTAAATAAAATTGCTATAAAGTTAGGGTAATATCCAATGGAATATTTATAGGATCGTTAAAAAATCGAAAATTAATCTTAAACAAATTTCTAAAAATATTACAAAATTATAAAATGTATAAATGTATTACGCTTCACTTTGTACAGAATTTCAATAATCATAAGTACCCGTAGGGTCAAGCTAATGGTGTATCTAAAGAGGGATTGATGGTATTAGATTTGTAGATTTGTTCAACTATCTATATGAAATTTTTTTAACCTAAGTAGTAGTCAAAATCAGATATTCATAAAACACATTTTACGCTATAATTATTATTATTATATTATTATTTATTATTATTAATTAATTATAATATTTTTATATTATTATTAATTAATTAATTATTTATTATTATTATTATTATTATTTTTATTATTATTATTTACTTATTATTTTATATTAAATTCACACTTTAGAACATTAGAACAAAGAATTTAAACAATAAAGTTAGCTGTAAAAGTAATAATATTTTTTGTTTGACGTATTTTTATTTTAATATTTATATTTCCGTTTTCTTTGTTTGAATAGATTTTTATGTTTTCACATATATTATGACTATGTGTATTATATACTTATTATTATTATTAAAGTCGGGTTTAATACTAACGCTAAGTCGCTAACTAAATACTTTTTATGCCATTTTATCATTATTATTTATAATTTGTACTTTGTGATAATTACCTTTTTTATCATTTATTATTATCATCGACCTTTAAGGCTATTTATTATTTTGCGACTAGAAAAATATTAGTTGTATTTTGTACAAACACGTATCTATGTCCTATATATGAAATGTGTAATTTAATTTATATAATAACGATTTAAACTACATACAGTTAGTAACACAATATTGAAAATCCCTACACTGCCTTATAACATACCAAGCTTACTTAGCTACAGGTAGGTTAGTTTAAGTGCATCTAAATAATTATAACACACTTTCCGGGAGGAAGTAATGCGAAAGCGGTCCCCTCCCGGTTTTTGGTTCAACCATGAAAAAAAAAAAAAATAATTATAACACAATAATAATTATTTATCTGTTCCAGTGTTATTTTTATACTCATGGTACGTACTCTTAAGCTATTTCGTTGAATTAAAATGCATTGAAAATTGTATTTGTCATCAATCACAGCCGATTGCATAATGTAGACGTATAGAATTAGCAGATATTATGTTCAATATGAATTAAAACGAAAGAGTCGACGAATTGGTTGCAAATTCAAAAAGTATATTAGAATATATTTTTAAAATTACATTTGTCAAAATACCGAACTGGCGAACTATATTACGATATTAAAAAAAAAAAAACTCTTAATTAAAATAAATGGTTTTACTTGAAATTGAAATAAACTTTTATAAAAAATAAATAAATATAACTTTTATAACTTAAAATAAATAAATTGTTTTCTGCACAAAGAAATTAAAGACTTTTAAGCAGGTGAGGATGTTTGGATAATATTAAAATCATAATAGTTGAAACTTGTGAATTATTAGGTAATAAAATACATTATGATTGATTGTGTCAGAATATAGTTCTCATAACTACGTATTTGTTGTGAGTTTGTTCTATATTTAGGCATAAAATAAATTTAACCCTTAAGCAGGCGCGTGTTTTATTTTAACGTTCATAGTCGCGTGAGGGTCTATTTGACCCCATGTTTTAAATATTCATATAAAATTCTTTTTTTATTTTAAATAATAGGCATATGTTACTATGTTACTATACAATAAGTGAATATTGATAATTTTTTATAGATAAATTTTTAAAAAAATAATTAATAATAGTTTGTACAGTTTTAAAATGAATAGTATTACAAAAATTTCAATTTCGTTTTATATAGCGTCATATAGACCCCCACGTGACTATTTAAGGGTTTAATAGTTTAAACATTTTTGTTTATATGTATTTTTTCAAACGTATTTTAGCACTCAAAAAAATATTCAAGTCCATGTGTCAAAATTGCATTAGTTATTGAAAAATATTTAAAATCATGTCTTTGCCTTATTAAGTATCTAAAATATCCATCTATCGACCCCTCCCAGATAACTGCTACTATATATTACAAATTATTATTTTAATTGTTTGATGACTATTATATTATTTTATCAATAGTTTTTCTTATATACATTTTTGTCTTCAAGAATTCTTGGGTAAACCTCACAACATCACCTGGAAAAAAAATAAAAGGTAATAAAATAGATACATGTAGACACATTTAGTTAAAATAAATATTAATATATAGGTTATCGCAATTCGAAAGGTAAGTATAAGGTGATTGGACGTCAAGAGAACCTCCACTCCGAGTTTAACAAATAACTTCAAAACTAATGTCTGTTAAAAATAGATATATTTCAAGTTTAATATAAAATTAGAATTCTCAAATCCTTTTAGTCCTTCTTGGCCCAAAAGTTTGAAACAATGTGACGTATTTTTCACTTAAGTATTTCATATTGCATTGTTTACTGTAAGTTATTTGCTTAAGATTTTTTTTGTTTATCAAGATAATCATAATTCAATAGGTAATTGACAAATTAATGTCTATTATATTGTGTTGGTTTTGATCCAATAATATTACACCTCATATTATTTAGGTGAATATTTGAAATATATTATTATAAAATACTATCCGCGTTAGTTGATTATCCCACTAATCAACTATTAACTTTAACAAATAAACTGTTTTCTAAAAAGTTATTTTTGAAACCACGTCTGCAGTCTTATTATCTATTGTTTTGAAAATCAACAATACATATAGGTAGTATTCTAATAATTTTTTTTTCTGTGATTTATGTAAATACATTTTTATATTACATATATATGGCATCGACGTGTAGGTATTATGTGTTGTGTATTCAAATATCTCTCGTCTATTATTATATTATTAATATAAAACAACTGAACGATGATGCCAATCACTACCAAATGTTTAGTACAAAAAAAAAAATCTACTAAATTCTTTAAAACAGGTTTACTACTTATGGTGTTCAAGTTGGGTGTTTGATGTTGTTGACCACATAATAATTTTTAATAATAACAATAATAGTCGAATTATTCCTATTAATCTAATATTTTAATTAAATTAATTATATCTTAATATATATTTTGTAGCAAAAAAGTGCATTTTATAATAATTACCTAGTGTTAATTGTGTTGAAATATCAACACGATCATAATTAATAATTATAATAATTTTGTTTTTATTTTTATTTTTGTTTGATAAACAGAAGAATGTTTTTTAAATATATTATGTAGTGTTAAAATTAATTATATTTCAGTTGTTCGTGTGGATATGACATTATTTTTTAATTGTTTAATTAAAATTGTTAAATCTCAAAATAAGTATAGAAATAAAACATATTTTTGTGAAATAGTATAGGTACTATATATCAAAACATTTCATTATTAAAACTTTTAAATATTAAATGAAAAAATAATAAGACGATTTATGTATTATAATTGTAACAACGCAGATACATTTTTCAGTTGCCTTCGAGAACAAATGAAACTGTAAGTTTACATTAATTCCTCACTGAATTATTTATTTAATCTTCTTGGGTAACACATCCCCTGGATTTTTGAAGTTCACTGAAAACAAGTTTTTTTTTTAATATAAAATTCTATTAATATTTATTTAATATCTTAAAAACACAAAAAACAACGCACTAAGTATATATTATTTTTGCTGATCTGTCCAATCTTGACAACTTGTTAAAGATTAGAATAAATGACTCAAACCAAACAGTTGAGAGCGGTGTTTTTATTGTGTTATGGTATCCCTAATGTATTAATTATTTTTCTACATTTACCTACAAATAGTTAGGTATATGTACTATTCATTCTAATTTTTCTTTAATTCTTACTACATATTATGAAAGTGTGATAAACTGTTAAGTTATAATTTATAATTGAAATATAACATTGTATACAATAAATAAATGAAGCATAACTTATATAAAATGAATAAAAACATTTATAATGTGCACATGGACGTATCAACATGATATGAAAAAATAAAAACTAAGTATTTATCGAATAATAATAGTATGATTTCGATGAAGTTATAATTAAACATGGCATACCGAGTAGGTAACAAAATGTCTATGTGAAAAAGTATAAAATGAAATAATTTCTTTCTAATTATTTTCGTTTTGATTTTATTCCCATCGAAAAATAAAACATTTTTGCTCTTTGGCTATATAAATATGTATTATGAATACAAATATAACGTCGTAAACAAAATAATAAATAGTGATTATGTTACCTATAATATTCGTAGTCATAAAAACTAGTCGTGTCTCGAACTTTAAAAATCCGTTGCGATGTCGCTTTATAGAATTAATTCACAATTATACATTTGTCATTAGTGTTGTCTCTTTATTCTGATCAAATTTCGAAATCTGATCATATATGTTTCATTGTTATTCATTTATAATTAAAAAACAAACAGATTAATTAAAAAGAATATTTATAATTACTTAATTTAATTAGTACCTACTATTTTATTTAAGTATTTTTTCTCAAACGTTTTAGTATATATTTTTGCCCTATCAATACATCAGACAACTTAAAGTGATATGAAAACTCGTGAGAAAGATAAACTGCACTCGATATTATTATAATATAATATATAACTTTATATAATTATATTATAATATACATATAACATGTTCCTTGGGGCGAAATAAAATGTGTTCATTGAATAAAATACATATGTACACTCAATGAAATACGCTAGATAAACTAAAAATCATTATACGCCTTTCTTTTTTAATAGCTCGCAATTTTTTTTTCGTAGCACAATGATTGTTTTTTAAATGTTTTTTATTAGGTACCTACTATACCCGTTCAATGTTTTCGTCAACGCCCCCGTTTCCTTAATCATCGCCGCCGCGAAACGTTCATAACGTATTCGTGTTTAATACGTTATAACACATAAAGGAGATAAAATTGTACACACTGCCATACTGCCACAAAAATATTATTTAAACTACCGAAAAAACACTTTGGAAGTACTTGTAATTTTTTGTTGTGATAGAATCATTAAAAATACTAACTTGGTGAATTTCAAAAATAAAAAGCTTAATGCTTCTAACGTCCGGCCTTATCTGTATGACCCAATAATAAAACATATTAAAAATAATTTTTTTTTTTTTTCAGAATAACGAAGTTGTTATATAAAATTTGTGCCATTCAGTTACTAGAGGATATAATTTTATCGTTATCCTAATTAACTTTTATAGTTCATATTTTCATAACTTTATGAAAAGAGACAAAGAGTTTACAATCTAACTATTATTGGTTTCTAATTGAACAATTTTAAAATATTTAAATTAAATTATTTATCTAATCATTTTATTATTTTACTAATCTTATAAACTATATTCTTCAGTTTCTTCATTAATTCTGATTAGTTCACAAAATAGTATTTATTATTTTTTTTAAAACTTTATATTGATCTATTAAAATTAATTTGTGAAGCTTGATGGATTTTAATTTTTATGGAGGTAAAGTTTTTCTAAGTTTCCAATCTTCATCAAGAGTTAAGAGTAAATAAATATTTTCAACACAAAATACATACCTATCCTAACTTAAACTATCTATTATAAAGTAATGATGATAATAATATAATTAAAATAATGTATTATTTATTGGTTTTTGAGACACTCGTAATAATTTATAGTAACAACGATAATAATATTACAACCTTGATCATGTATAGGTCTACCGCATCCAATAGGTAAAATATGGTAATCATTTAACGCTACGACAGTGTAAATCATAGATCGCGTTACGAGCACGTGGTACAAAAATATATTTTAACGGGTTATAATAATATCCAAATAATATTACCGAGTGTAATATTTGCTTGATGGGGTTTGATTTATTATTTAATTATTTTACGAGTATATCACGAATTCGTACTTTTTTCCCTTAAAACGTATAAATTTTCGTCTGAAGAACTAAATCGATTATTCTTGAGATTTATTGATAATATAATATAATGGATTAACTTATATCTAATCTAATATTATAGTCTAAGTTCTAGGTATCTAAGTCTTTTATTATACTTATATATTATATAGGTACTCTATTTATCTATTAATATTCAATTGTTGTTGTTTAATATGATTATTACGAGAAAACCACTATCGGTAAATAGCTATACACCGCACATAACCGATTATTTGATTGTCTGTATATAGATCATTGCCGGAAAATTATCAAACCACCGCAGATCGGCTCAAAATCGCAACAGGCGTTAGATTATGTAAAATGATGGTAGGTGACCAGTCGCCGAGGTTCAGTTCTCCCTGGAAGGTCATTACGACATTTCAGCCCGTCTGATCGATTTTTAGATGTAGTTTTCGAGTAGTTATAGCTGGAGACAAACGCGCGTGCGTGATTTTTTCTAGATCCGATATCGATCAGCGGCTGTCTGTTTGGATTTTCTCGGGACGAAATCCGCGAAGATCTAACTCGACGGCGCGCGTGGTGTTGTCGGAATTCCAATGGTTTGTATGTGTGCTCACGTTGTGTAACTGAATGTTGGCCAATTATAATAAACAATAACGAGACTTCAATTGAAATTGTTCTCGTATTCGACTGCGATTTATTCATTTTGAATCTTTACGAACCATTATACTACTAACACAAAATGTCGAATTTTCGAATTTTATTCAAATATCCAAATTGATAACAATAATGCGGTTTCTTCTTGTTCTTGTAAATAATATTATTGTATATACTTGATTGAATAAATGTATGCTTCCCGTTTAATTTAGGCTACCTAATAAATGGTAAAACTATAAACTGAAAACTCATAATTTAATTAATCCGTATAATGTAAGTTTGCTACATTGTTTTCGTTGCATAGATTCTCGGTGGCGTTTTAAACTAGCAAATTATTTGGTCTAACTAGAATAATAATAATTAAAACAAAAAGCTGTGTAATTAATATATAATTAACATAGTGGTTTTTTTTTTTTAATTATGAGCGACAATGTTGAATTATATTTAGTTGTAATTTTGGTGACTAAATCATTTACTAATTGTGCGGAGTGTACCTCAATGTTTAATTTTCATAAAGACGTTTATTACTTAAAAATAATAATATTGATTTGTTCGTACATTTTCATAACATTTTACATATTATTATTTGATACAATCGAATTATAGTTATTATAATTTACATTAAATATATATATATAATGACCTTTTAAAATTAGATAATTAAGCTTAGCCTTATTCATCACTTATCAGCTGAAATGCTAAAATAACACGATGAAATTATTTTAATGGTACTCTTACATAAATAACATAAATCTTTATGTTCGTTTCATTAAATTACAAAATTATAATGCTAACTTTTAGATTTTTCGCTATACTAATATGTAATAACGATGTAAAAGCGTGATAAATAGGTTTGTTGTTGTGTAAAAAATTGTCTATTTTATGAAAACAAAGAATAAATAGCTGAGTAATCGACCATTTGTTGGTAGTTTTTTTTATAGAAAAGAAAACTTTTCAGAAATTCGAAAAATGACATTAATAATTTACCAACTAGATGAAATTATTCACCAAAAGCATACCCTATTATAAGGCGACATTCCAAAACGTACTATTTCCAAAATTAACAAAATTGAGTTTTATATTAATTCTTACTAGAAAAAATGCGGGAAATCGAATGCTGCTATCAGATTTTATCTAAACGTACTATTTCCTTTGTTAAAATCAATTTAAATTTCATGAATGACTTCAAAACGCACTATTTCTAAAGGCAAAAGTAAAACAAAAGTTACTATTTCCAAATTATGTCAAATGTACTATTTTCCATATTAAATAGTTGATCCATTTGAAAAAAAATTAAGCAAAACGTACTAATTACTCAAATTTTTACGAAATGTACCATTTCCAAAGTAAATTTTTCCATTAGAACATTGTGCACTATTTCCCGGAGTACGAAGATAAGGAATTAAATTGAATTAAATACATAACATACTATTTCTATTGGTTTTAAATTTGTATAAAATCTTTTTTAAATTATTTTATTATTACATTTAATTATAAATAAAAATATTGTGTGGATTATTATAATATAATATAATATATATATTTTGTTTCTATTTTATTAATTTTTAAGAACAATGATCCTAATTAATGGTCTATTATAAATTTTAAATTTAAATTTAAAATATGGTCTATCAAACAATAGATAAATATTGTTTATGTCTAATTTATATGCTATTGTTTTATTAACTGTTTTAATATATACATTAATGCATTATTAATAAATCATACATCTGAACACAATTAATACATTTTTATTTATTATGTTTAACTAACATTTAAGGAATATATACTGCCTAAGAAAATTAACAGTTGAGATTGTATTTTGTTAAAATTAGTATATATTTTTAATATTCATAAGTAATTAAAAAATGCTATTTATTTTTGATTATTTTTAAAAATGAAAATAAATTAGTATATTTCCTAAACAAAACGCACTAATTCTGGAAATTGTACTTTTTGACAAAATATATGCAAAACGTACTATTTTTTCAAATTATACCTAAACGTACTATTGGATGGAAACGGTACGTTTTGGCACAATCAATAAATTCAAATATTTAATTTAAATCATTGAACTAATATATTACTTTTGGGAAATAATAAAATCGTGTTTATTTAAATATTATGCATTTTTTGGTATAATAACCATATGACAACTCTATGATAGTTCAATCGTTCGAAAAAAAACATCAATATTGAAAAAATTGAAAAATGGAAATAGTACGTTTTGGAATGTCACGCCACATTTTGTGGTAATCAAACTATTATTATTTATTTTCCTCGTATTTCATATAATGTATAGTGTATATACTGTTGCGGTTACCTCTCCGAAGACAATTCTAATTGTACCAATTAGCGCTGTCTTCGGGAGAGGGAGCAATTGTGTAATTAGGTATTTATCTTTAAAAAAAAACGATATCCTGGATGAAATAATGAGATAGCAGTTTCCTCTTGGATTTCGGTTAAGACTATTGGAAAAAAAAGTACCAAATAGATGCAATTCTATACCGAAAGCATATCATACGTCTTGTGGTGATCGGGTCATTTTCTTCCTTAAAAGGTGCTTTCAGACTTAAAAATATCATATTTTACTCAAAATTCGTATTTCAAATGCTTATTAAAACATGATCAAATTATAGAATTTTTTAAAACTACGTTAAGTAATATATTATATGATTATACTTCTATTAAATGTTTATATTCTCAAACCAAATATTGCAAATTATATTGAACAGTTTTGAGAAAATAATTACAGTTTTGGAAAAATTTCGAAGTTTTATATTTAAACATAAATGTATTTAATAAATTTAATTTAGACATGAACGTAACAATTCCAATATTTTTCTCATAAGTAGAATACCTATGTCAATATTCAAAAAAATGTGTAAGTTCAAAATTGACATTATAGTTATCATCAAATATTTAAATTTTAGTTCGTCAAAATTACAGTTTCTGTAAACTTTCCTGTTTTATCGGTAGTTTTTATTCTTCTAAAAGAAAAACGTTTGAGAAATCCAAAAAATGAAGTACCAACTAGATGAAATTTTCTATCAAAAGCATTTTCTATTTGTTATAATCAGAGTATTATTTCTGCTCGAAATCGCGTTTTCTGCAGACATAAATAATAAAATAGATAATACAATTATAAGCACATTTCATTGTAAAACCAATACATTTTTCAATCTGCTCAGAATTTTAAATGAGATATAAGTATTACGAGTTTTATAAATTACAAATGTATTAAAATAATTGTGTTGTTAAAAATACTTGAAATAAGTATTTGATTTGTTCGACCGGTTAATTTCACACGAATACGTGAAGTCGTTACTGCCACTGAATATGTTAATAGGTAATATGAGATTTGTGTTTCTTTTTTTTATAAATTGAATTAACATTTTTCAAATATGTAAAAATGCATATGATATCATATTGTATAGTAATTAAAAATAACAACGGAAAATGATTAAATATTTCCAATTTAAAGGAAGAAAAAATATTAAACTAGTTTTAGAAAAGGAATCAAATTGATCTGAAATTCGAACAGGAAAACTATTTTAAGGTACCTTATCAAATGATATACGAATAAAATAACCAAATAGAAAATCTGCGTCTGTGCAGATGATTTGAGTCGCGACTTTACCATATCTGGTGTTTTCTTTAGAAAATAATATATATATAAATAATGTTTTAAGTACTAGTCGTCATACAATCTGTATAGGCACATCGTCTCATTATTATTGTAAAGCTAATATAATAATATTGTGTTTGGATTAAATATTCATATAATAATAATTATTGACCCCATCGGCTGCAAGAAATACGAGATTGCGTGCAGGTCCACGTGGTCCACATATGCATGTAATCGGCTTCGGTGGTCATTTTTTGTGGAAGAAATATTGATCTGGGTTGAGAACGTAAGAATAGAATGGATTACTCACTGTGGAAATAGATCAAAAAATATCCGATTAGCACAGAATATTAGTCATCTACCTACCGATCAAAAAACAATTTATACCTATCATTTTTATTGTCCGTAATCATTTTCAATCGATTTTATACGTATAATTTAACCTAAGAAATATTAATTATACACGGTCTCTAAGACGTGATAAGTGCATGTTTTTGCGTGAGACCACCTCCTACTACCAATTATTATTTTTTAATATTTTCTATCAATTAATTATAATTGTTTAATGTTTTATATGAAAAAACAATATGATAAAGAAAAACACGATTGTAGAAACAATGATTCCCTACTGTGTAATTTGATATATATAAATAAAAAAAAAATTGATTAGGGACCGTCGCTCTATAAAATAAGCAATGGAGTATGGACTTGATGCCATTCGATTCAGAGACGCTGAACGTATATCATATATTAAACATAATTCATTTTTTTTATTTTTATTTTCGTTTACAATAATAATAACAATAATGTCCGAAGACGCATTTATTGTATCACCGACTAAAAAACACACAGGAACTGTAAGTAAAAAATAAATAAATAAATAAACATTTCTTTAACAATTATTGCCAATAAGACGAGAAATATTAATTATATAATATTTTCAGATAATATTCTTACACGGACTTGGTGAAAATGGGTATGTAAACAAATTAAATATTTTTATTTTTATTTTTATTTGTTCGTGGTAAAGGGTTTGAATTTGTGGCGAGTTTTTTATCCGTCAAAACTTGTTGGAATAAGTTTTTTTTTTATTTTCTTTTATGGGCTATTAATTTTTTTTTAAAAATCATTTAAAAACGTGTTTGGTTGCCGGACAATTTTCATTAACATTGTCCAAAACCGGTAGGTAAATGTATACTTGATATAAAACGTTCATTTATTGTGGTCAAATAATAAATTTCAATAATTATGCATTGCATACTTTTAATATTATTTATATATATATGACATATTTGTTTTATTATAAGGTATACTTAAATTATTAAATATTTTAATTTGGTTCTTTTTTTTTACTTGAGATAAATGAACGAAATATATTAATTTTTTTATTCAACAACGAAAAATAATTGTCATTAGATTATCTTAAAAAGCTGAATTTACAACTTCAATTATATTTCGTTTACAATACATTACAATAATTAATTTTTATGTTTTCCATACTTAAATTATGAATAGTTTGATTAATTTATAATAATAAATTATTACAATTTGTTGTTACCTAATTCATAATTGTTTTAAATATTTGACGTATCAATATTATTATATTATATCTTGCCAAATGAACGACAAAGTAAATACAATTATAGTGGAAAAAATATTATTATTATTAAACACATGATTAATAACATTGATATTTATTTCCCAAACTAAATTTTAATTTACTGTAACAATGTAAACTAATAAAAATTAATAATAGGTTTGAAATTGAATTATTTTGTATTATTAGTCGAAAACTTTATTTTGGACAATAATTAAAATAAATTATATTAAAGTCAATAATCTTCTTTAAACTAAAATTAACAAATTTTACAAACTCAAAGAATATTACACATGCACATTAGTTGTATTAGGTATTTAAACTAATGTTCTTAAAACAAACTATTATTTAATGTATGTGATTAGATAGTTAGTTTTGACGTTAGGTAATTTTTTTGTAATTCGCATTTACTATAAGCGGTAATAATTCAATTTACCAATTAAAAACGTTGTTTTAAATAATTATTTAAAATTTTAATTAAAATAAGTTATAACAATAATAGAAATCAAAATAATTATATTCTAATAAACTTATTTGTGTTAATATCAATGCGAGATTATCTTCGTTGATTACTTGGATAATTTTAACTATCTAAGTTGTGTTGGTCGATGTTCTAATGTAAAGGCGAAATAAATAGGTTAATTTGTTAGTTGGTACCTATACCAAACTAGTTTATTATTCGATACCGAAAATATGTTCACTGGATGAATCGAATTTAGAATATTGTTACAAAAGTTATAGTTTAGTATGGATATATTATTTTGATTTCGTCGTTTATAATTGATATAGTTATAAATACCTACCTAATAGTTTTTAATAAAAACTTAATTATAAGGTTTTATTAAATTGCTGATTCAGTGAATACCGTAAATCACAATCAAATAAAATCATACTATATTAGCAACTATTTGAATTACGCCGAAATTAGACTATGGGTCTAAGGTATTATATCAATCATAAATGTCTTTACAGATTTCAAAAATTAGGTAAAATTAAGAATCTTATTTCACGTTCAATACAAACGCTTTTACTTTATACAATTTTAATTATCAATCACAAGTTTTAAAGTCTATGTATAATATTTTATATTCTATCTGACCTCTGGGTCTCTCGAAACAATGAATGTTATTGTATTTTAAAACTTATATTTTATGTATCCATTATTAATTCTTATTATCTAATTATTAACATCGTCTATCTAAAAATTATTTTATAATCAAAATAACATGATATGGAACATAAATATAACTTTATAGAAAACCATATAACAAAAAGTGCATATATTAATTCTAATCTATATATAACATAACATCGAATAAATAATGAATGAACAATAACACCTTTATATAAAATAATTAGTTTAGAATATTCGTATCGCTGCAACTTATATTTAATAGTAGTTAATAATTATTATTAATATTCATCTGATCCAATATTCTTTTTTTTCAACTCTTTTGTTGGAATCTTACAAAAATGTTCATAAATTAGGCACATAGTCTTGAATATTCGCAAAATTAGACTTTATTAGAAGATTTCACGACTTCGAGTTTTGCCAAATATATATTATGTACCTATTATGCTATACGGTCAATAAGTATAATAATTGGGCATTGTATACAATGGAAAAACTATAGCGGGCAATTTGTAATAAAAATTGTATCATTTATACAATTTTTATTATTTATTGTATAAATGTATATAATTACTAATCTTTACTTAACATTTTATAACATTATTTAAAAAAGGTAGTATTTACCAAAATTTAGGACAAACGGTTATTTTTACCACGGGTATTAGTATCTAGTTACGCTACTGGATATTTCATCTATCTTATCTAAATTAAAATATTTTAAACATATCTTGAATATCCGTGATAAAGTTATAATTACATTTGGTGATAATGAATTGTATAAAAGTTAATTACCCGACAAATTATAACAGATTATATCGACAAAAAATCTTCGACTCGTAAAACGTAGTGTTTAATGTAATATAATTACTATACTATATTAATAATATTTTACTTCTAATTTTTCACTGTAAATATTTATATTTCCCGACAACATAAGGCCATTGTGTACATTGACTGATAAATGTTATTAATTTATGGAAAAAATGTAAACATTGTCCAAATTTGGTGAATAGACATAGACATAGACCGTAACATATTATATATAAATCGACATATCGTTATTGTTGCATCTTGTTTTTCAGAGAAAGTTGGAAACAAGTACTCTCGAAAATGGTCAAGCCTAACATAAAAGTGATTTGCCTGAACGCGTAAGTATATAAGATATATATATATATATATTTAACTTTAATTTTATAATTTGCGTATATTTAATATTTTTTATATCTTTTTACTTCGAAAGAATTAATCATTATCGACATCACATTATAAGTGATTTTGAATTTTAAACATATCGCGAATTCCTCTTCTTTTTCTTCTTCCGCTTTAGTACGGTTCTTCAAAAACCTTTGCGGCTTATACAAAATCTCTCCACGTTTCTCTTTCTTGGATGTATTTTTACCAGTTTGTTACGCCTAATTGATCCATGTCCTCTTCTATTTCGCCTTTCCAGTCTTTTTTAAGTCTGCTTCTTGGTCCCTTTCCAACATGGATTTCAATTAGTTGTAGCCTTTATTCTTTCTGTGCGTTTTTTCTTCGCAATGCATGTACATACCACTTAATTCTTTGACTGTTTATAAAATTTGTAATTCATGAAACTCCAGTTTCTTCACTTAATTCATTGTTAAACATTATTCTTCAATTTTCTCTTACTGTATCAAATACAGGAGTGCATATTTTCCTCGAGATTTTGTCCACGAATTACTATTGTTTTAAAAATAATTATCATCGTGTTTAACATCGGATGTAATTAAATTTCAACGACGCTTTTAGTAAGAAAATACCGTTGACGTTGAACAAGGGATTCCTGACATCGGCTTGGTTCGACTTGGCGTCGCTGGACGAAAACAAGTTGGAAGACGAAGTAACCATCATGCGGGCCGTCGAAAAGTTGCACGATATCATTGACGAGGAAGTATCGTCATCGAAGGTGTCATCGACCAAGACGATGTTGGCCGGTTTCTCACAGGGTGGCGCTCTGGCCATATACTCTGCTCTGACTTATCACAAAAAGTTAGCCGGCGTCGCAGTCATGTCTTGTTGGCCGATGCTCCGTCACACTATGTCAGAAGTAAGAAAAACAAATATAAATAAATAAATAAACAAATGGACGAAGACTTGTTTTTTTTAAAAAAAAATTTGAGATGGTTTTTTACGAGGTCGCGGACTTCTGTGGGTCAGAATTTACAGAGGTTTCGGAAAAAATAGCGAACATTGTCCGTTTCTTTAAAAAATATATCGTTATTCTTATGTTTTGCGTACACGTTTTCGAGTTCGGGTGATTAATAGTTTTTGTTTTCCATTTCAAGAGAGCCATCAACAACACCAATATACCGATGTTACAGTGTCATGGCACTGCCGATCCGGTCATCTTCTATAAATGGGGTTTATTGTTGGCCGAACTTATGAAGGAAATGAATCCAAAATACGAGTACAAATCCTACGAGGGATTGATGCACGCGGTTAATGACCAGGTACGAGCGGTATCATGTGATATTTTTCCATTGACCTCGTTATACCTATTAGAATTTGATATAAAATAATAATTTGATATACGCACAAACAGTGGTCGAAATGGGTCAAAATAAGTGGGGGGATGTCCAGATATTTAATGGAGCCTAATATTTTTATACACAACAAACCCAACGGGGGCTATCCCATTTTAGTATAAAGTTAACGAGAGATGCATTATTATGGACATAATAAGATGAGGAATGGATAGCATTCCCTAAAAAAGTGAAAGGATGGCGTCCCCTTTTATCCCGCCTACTTCGACCACTGTGCGCAAGTATTATAGTACAATTATTAGCAACAATTATTCGTAATTGGTACAAATACAAGTCTTAGAAATAAGATTATTTAATCATTAAATTTTCTTAAAATTTCTTAACGTTAAAATAATCATACGTTTCGTTTAAAACATAAAATAATATAAAAATATTTTATTACCTATATTATTAGTATTTTTATCATGTTATTATTGTTAATACTTTTACTTTTATAAGTAGAAAAATATTTAATAGACATCTATACTGTAAGATTTACAAACTTAGTCTCTCTTCTTTCACGTGCTTATCAAATTGCGATAAGGGAGCTGAATTATTTTACATAACAATGTTTTTTTTTTTTTAGTAATCTTTTATCGATATCAATAGTAATAATAATATATTATAACTGTGTATAAGAATCATGTCCATACAATTTTTATTAAAAACTTTAATTATTATAGGAGTTACAAGACTTGAAAGCTTTCATCAACAAAATTTTTCCGTGAAGAAAAGAAACATCACTAAAATTACATTAATATTATTATAATTATAATTTTTTATCTTGCGATATGCACGCAAGACAATAGTAGTTAGCCGAATAACAGTTTAGTTCAAAAGTTATTTTTTTTACAATTTTTATACGAAAAACCATTTGATTTTATTATAATTAATCTTAGTTTATTAATGTATTATTTGTAAAATTTGCATACATAATACAAATGTATTTTTGTACAGTAAGTTCAAGATAAGTATTGAAAAAATACTTCAATGTATATTTTATAAACTGTATTAAATTTATAACATTATGATAAATTGATAAATGTGTTTTTATTTTTATCACGATCAACCTAACAATATTATATTATATTGCCTACTTATCAATGTAGTGTGTATAAATCTGCATATAAATAATATTAATTCAAATAATATTTTAATGATTTTTAAGAAAAATGTTTATCCACTCATATATGGTACTGATGAGCAAATATTAAATATACATAACTATCGGTTGTTTGCCTCTTGTCTAATAATAGATGGGCTGGGTCAGATAAATGAACTATGGAAAATTTTTATTTTTTTTTTAATATTAATTATTTATACTACATATGTATTTTATATTTCCCTTTTTCAAATTATTAATGTTATGCAGAAGATAAGTTATTAAATTGGAACTATCACTACTTTATAATATTATAATTTTGTACGCTCATAAATTATTGCCAGGATCAAAGTCTAAATTCTGTAATTTGTGGATTTATATGACTAGTAGTGACTGCGTTATCGTTTTTATTATAATTAATGATTTTTGCTCCTTTAATTATTTCATTTACATTATGTAATTATAATAACACATAGATACATTACAATAGGTTCGAATGTTTTCTTGTTTCCATGTTTTTAGTAGATATTGTTTTTTTGTCCTAATCATTAATTGATTACTAAACTATAAATTGAACTTTTAACTTAAATATTGTTATATATCTGTTAATATTTTATAAAAATAGTATTATATTTCAAATTAGCTAAACAATATTTTGTTCGATTATACTCGTATGAATGAAATTTTACAAAGTATTATATTATATTTATAATATATGTAATAGTATAACACAAAATATATCGTACGACTAAATACGACATTGTATTTTTCGTCAGATTATTTTTGTTGTTTTTAATGTTTTTATATTACAACAACCCATATTTCTATTTCTAACTGTATTTCTATTTTCGAGATAAGTGTATTTAATTTTACATTATGAAAACCAGTTTTTTTCTAGATATTCAAAAAACTCGAAAACTAACTAATGTCATTCGTTGTTTTCAAGCTTGATATGATTGGTGTTGGTATTTTGATACTATATAAAAAATAACCGTTGCAAGTGGTTGCATTTTTGGATTTTAATATATATGATAATCAGAATGAGTTTAAAAAATGTTTGATAAAAAAGGACGATATTCATCTTAATTATTTACAAATTTTTGTCATAAGTTGACTTAAATTATCTTATGTACACTTGTGTGCTTACTGCTAAGAAAGGAAATAATACAATATTAAGAATAATAATTATTAGAGTCTGAAGTAAATGCATAAAATTTATATTTTATATAGCTCATTATCTAACCTGATGATTAGAATCTTGCAAGTCGGGCATCTTAAACCGAAAATGAGCCTAGTCTGTTCTTTAAATTATTATGAGAAATTAATTTTTCATTTGATATGTCAGTTCGTTGCTGTGTCGAATAATTATAATACTATAATAGGATTAATAATAATATTGATAATAAAAATAATACAATTATTGTTTTACCGGTGTATATCAGCAATGTAATATTAAATAAGTACTTATTTCGTTGAATGATAAATCATAATTATTTATATGCGTTTATTAAATTGCGATTGATATTATATTATATTAATCTGAAAAATTTATAAGATTATACTTAACATTTTAGGCTTTATAGTATTAGGTCAAATTATTCTCGATTATAAATATAAATGGTCTCATCGCAAATATATATTTATATTTAATTTTTCGTCTTTTTCCATACAAATATTTTATATATATATATATATTATATAGGTACTTACAATTGTTTTTTTTTCTTTTTAAGAATTGTCTTATACATACATTATTAAAAAAATTAATAATATAATAATAAACAAATTTTAATTATATTTTTAAAACTTTTTTTGAATATAAATTTGAGGGTAAAACATAATAATATGAATAATATAATAATAATTCTGATGTTTTTAATATACAATAATCGTTTTAAACATATTGTTAACATTTTATCAAACGTTTGCTGTTAAGAGTAGAGTACATATACATATATCTGTTTAATACTCGTTCTCCTCTTCGATGATTTCTTCGTTTAACGGAATTTCATACTATTCAGGCAAATCGTTCACATACGTCGTGTTATTATAGGTAGTATTCAATTTTTAATTTCACGGCGATCAAAGATCAGTATAGGTTTTAATTTTTACTATTTATTTTACTCTTCCTAACAGCGAAGTCTATCGAAATTCGTACGTTGTCTGACTCGCACACAAACCCGAAAACAAATTTTAAACTTGAACATAATAATAATATACCTAGGTATCTAAGACTTAAATACTGAACGTCGTCCGGTTTTTGTCGTTGTTGCTTGTTACCGCCGTGGACTATGTAATATAATAAAAATAATGAATAATATCACTGTTTACGCGGTCAAGATATATCATAAATAACGTGTTCGGAGAATATTATTATTTATAAATGACTTTTTAGTCGTTGGATAGTTTTATTTTTGTTATTTCGGTAGTATTATAATTATTTCAGGAAAAAAGACAGGGTTTTTTATCAAATCTAAATAAGATTTTGGACTGTACCAAACTGTTATTGAAACTAAATGTACCCCTTTCCTCCATAAAACATAAAAGATCAAACATTAACCTAACCTAACCAAGCTGTTACGATGTTATTTCACGAATTATAAACTATAATTCATTTTCATATTTAAATGTTAAATAGAAAAAATTGTTTATATTTTAAAACAAAATGAGGACTTTTACTTTTATTCCTGTTGTAAAATTAAATAATTTCGATATGTAATATATTGAATTGTGCATCTATGTTCTATATACAGTGTGTAAATGATAATTGAATATACTTAATATCATTGAATAGTACAATAATAGTTTAATTTTGTTTTTTTTTTTTTTGGTTAGTGGTTTAATAATATAAATTTAAATGGTCTAGAATGTATTTTGTGTTTTACTAGTTTATTATTACTATTAATTATAATATTTTACTATTGTATTTTGAGCTGTGTATTATAATACAACTCTGAATTGTCGATTTTATTTTATAATTTTAATAAATATAACGAATTTATAATGCAATTTAAATACGTAAATAATAATTTAATATTTTAATCTCTGACAAACATAAAAGTATACAAATAATATTATTATAACTAATAATTATAAACTAATAAAATACAAAATAGATGTTTTAGTTGTTAAACATTCATTTTAAATTAAAAAATAACGATGTAAAAGCAAAAATATCATGTATATTCACGAAAGTATCTAATAACTTTAAATTGCTATAACTCAATTAATTTTGCACTTAGAAAAATTAATTAACTACCAAAATTTATGAAAAAATATAAAAAGTGTTATTAATAAAAAAATGTTGAGGCTGCAATTTAAAAAAAAAAAGTTGTATTGTGCATGAACGTTACTAATTAAAGTTAAAATAATTTGAGATTATTTAAATGTATATTAATTTAATATTTATAATATTTATGAATATTTATTAAATATAACAACTAACTAAAAAAAAAAAAACAAAATTCAATTATTATATTGTTTTGATCAAGGATATTAAGTGTAGTCAATTATCTTTTATACGCTGTATATATATATATAGGCGTAGGGAAAAGATAAGAAAGGTAATTAACCTTAAATGTTTTTTTAATATAACATAACATTACGATAATTATTTACAAAATGAACTGACCTAAGTTATAATTTTTTTTTTTTTTATTATATTAGTAGTTATTTTTATTATTATATTTTTGATATTTCGTATTGCAGGCTTTTAATTTTAAATTTGGTTCCTGATGATAAAGGTTAATGATACGTTAAAAAAAAAAAAAAAAAAAAAACATTAATTTTATATAACTTACAGCAACAATTTTGTTTTAAACATTCAATATGTTATGGAAAATTAGAAAATAATACAATAGGTACCTATGTAATATTTATTTCTATGTAAAAGAATGCATAAAACAATATATTTAAGCATATTAACAAATTACCTAGAGTTAATTTTAGATTCTGAGTGAAGCGAGGAATGTATTGGTTTTACAATGATTTTTTTTAATTATGTCTGAATACACTTTTTCGATTAGATATAATGGTCCGATTACTACGAATGCTTTTGGTGGAAAATTGCATCTAGTTGATACTTTATTTAGCTTATTTTTAGAATTTCTCAGTATATTTTTCTTGAGAGAAAAAAAACTACCAAAAATTGGTGGAAAGCGGTTTCCGTTATTTATTTCATAAAAACTACTTTAATAACTAATAAAGTTTTAATCATTAAGGATTGAACATTTTTTTTAGTATTCACATAGGTAGTTTATATGCGTGGTAAAATTTTGGAATAGATTGGTTTATTTTTTTATTAAGTATGGAGCTTTGAATTTTTTTCTAAAAATGCTTAATTATTTCATGTAATTTTGAGTTCAATGGTTTGAAAATCGTATAGAAGCTTACTCATATAATACTCAATCTATTTACAAAATATTTTGAAAATCGAAAGTCAATTTTGTTTTTATAGGTCTTATAACTTAAAAATTTTACATTGATGTTTGATTTTTGTGTTTTTAATAGTCTGAAGACACTTTTTCGGGTAGAAATAATTGTTTGATTAAGACAACTAGGCTATACTTATGGTGGAAAATTGCAAATAGTTGGTGCTTTATTTAGCTCATTTTTTTAATTTCTCAAAAAATGTTCCTTAAGGAAAGAAAAACTATCAAAAACGGCAAAATTCACATAATTTACGGAAATCATAATTTTGACGAAATTTATTTTAGATTTTCATTATAATTAATGCAATTTTGAACGTAGGTACTTGAAATTTTTTGAGTATTCTCATAGGTAGCTTACACATGTGGTAAACTTTTATAACGGCTTATTAGTATAATATATTATATTATTATGAGTTTCGTTCAGAATAGTATTTTCTAATGCAATATTATTGCAATCAAATCTTAATTATAATAACTTACTAATTTCTTCGAGGACCGAAGGGACGAAGGAGAAACATCCGAAATCGACCTTCTCGTTTTTTATCCCTAAATTAATTAATTTTTTCAAAACAGTTTTGATTTTAATTATCCTCAGAGATTGGTTAATTTTACCATGTATCATTCTCATTATTTGTTTTAACTAAAATACGTTTTCAAATAATTTTATATGACTATTTTTACGTAGTATATAGGTATCATATTAATCAATATTAATTTTTTTAGAAACATTATCTATAGCAAATAAATATACAATACACGCATATTACCTTCATCACTTTAAACTGATTCTTTATTTATCTTATATATGTTTAATTAATTATTCATGATAAGCTAATCATTTGTTTCAACATCAATTATAACATTACGTCATTATCATTATTAGTTTTATCTAAAATAGTAAAATAAATAACTTAAGTATATTATGTAACTATTATGCATTTTCTATTTTTATGATATTGAAATAATCATAATGAATATACACATACCTAGCAATTATTTAAAAATGGACTATAGTAAAAAAAAACTCTCATTATTGTTTTTATATTAACGTGATAATTATAATAATGATATTATTATTTTTTTTATAAATTAAATGTATAGTCATTTTGTTATATTATAATGCATACTGCATACTGCATACTGCATTTGCATTTTAATATTTTTGTTGTTGTCATTTACACGTAAAAGGAAGCTGTGTTTTTTCTATAAGATATTTAAGTAATTCATTATTAAATCTACTAATGATTTAATTATTTAAATACTAATAATTTATAAATAATAGATGTTGATTTAAATATCATTAATGATGAGTAGATAAAGTAATTACATAACACATTATATAATAGAAAAATAGTTGATAATTGTACTCATATAAGCATATATATATCATAGAGTAATAATATTAGTAATTTAATATAATATATAAATTTCTTATTAAAAACATTATTGAAAGAAAAAAATAATGTTTTTAATACTACTGTAAGTAGTATTTGCACAGAAATAAAACATTACCAATGGGTTAAGATAAAATTAGTACACAGTTCTATTTCACGCGTATTGCACATTTCAGATATCGCAGTGCACACAAAAGTAGCCTATTGGGCGGTGGTCATTATGAATTCAATTTGTGAGATGCATATTATTTTATCAAATTACACAACAACTTGTTACACGGATAAAGGAAATATATTATATAGGTACAACAATAAAGTCAATGTCCCCCGTGGGCACTATGAGAGAGGAAATCGTAATGGCGGGGCATAATTTTACGCTGATTTTTATTTAATAATAATAATTTCTCGTTAAAATATCACACACTGGTGGTTATACAGATGGACAGATTAATTACGTACAATGAATTCTGCAGTGATCATTTATTTTTAATTTAATTTAATTGTTTTATTTTTATTTTTTATATCACAAAATATTATAATTGTCAACGACAATGACGAATGTTATTATTGTAAATAATATATATAGTTACGATACGTACTTAATATACCATCTTCTTGTTGCTTTTTAAGGAAAATATTAATAAAATAAATTGCAATCTAACAGATGAATGCTATGTTAATAATATTTATCTAAATATCAAATAAATATAATATTTTTTAACTGATATTTGAATTTTATTCATTGTATTTATTTAATTAAAATTATAATCATTCATTTTAGGTGGATCCAGTGACGTATTTTAATAAAATTTCTTGGAGGTTCCAAATATTTATTAAAATATAATAATGTATACATTTAAAAATATATATACCTAATATTTATTTTAGATTAGCTCAATTAATATTATATACATATATAAAATGAAATAAACTACATTATTAATTTATTATCTCAATAATGAAGACTATTTACCAAATTAATTTAATATACAAAAATAAGGAACGATTGACCTTAAGTATACCACTGGATGGATCTCCTCGTTATAAAACGTTATATTCATTTTTTGCTGATCTCAAAATTTCGTCATTTTAGGAAGGTTATATAAGCCAAAGTTGGATAAAAATTATACATGATAAACTTAAAAAATAATAATTGTTTTAATTATATGTAATTGGATTATGGAAAATGAAAAATATAGTTTTATATGTGCATAATATATGGATACTAAGAAATATTTATAATGTGATTGCCTATACCGTTTTCTTAAATCAATTGGAAATTTCAATTAATTGAATTTCGTGATTGTCGTATAGTCGTAAAATGATCCATCTATGAATATCGCCTGTATTTTGCTGGTGTAGGTAAATTTGTTACTTTTATTACAATTTTTTTAACGATTTAATCGTTCGTCTGCCGAAGCTGTTCTCGAAATATAAATAAATATTTTTCCCTCATATTTATGTGTCGTTTCTGCCGGTCCACGATTTATCACTGTGTAAAACAACCGTCACTGCGGTTCTTCTGATGACATTTATTAGACTGATGCCGCACTACGCGTGGAACCAATTGATATAAAATGTTATATGACCGTCTATAAGAGAACCGAAATCTGCAAAAATGGATTTTCGAAATCAACAAATCGCAAACCAACTATATTTAAGATTATGCTTTGATTAGTGTTGTTTGGTGTTTACATTAATGTTTTTTACACGTTTTTTACAATGTTATAGGTTAGTGGTACAATCAATAACGACAGTTTACCGGTTGTTATCAAACTAAGTGATTTCAAGACAACTACGATTGTTTATTATTGTTTTATGCGTATTATTATTATTTTTATTGATTTGTCGTTATAGGTATATGCTTGTTGGTTATATATTGTTAAGGTGTGTGGTACGACGACAACGGTGTCGACGGGTAGCGTT
The DNA here is from genome assembly GCA_013282895.1 of Eriosoma lanigerum. NCBI lineage: Eukaryota > Metazoa > Arthropoda > Insecta > Hemiptera > Aphididae > Eriosoma > Eriosoma lanigerum. The sequence goes on from CM023359.1 coordinate 26,611,228, forward strand.
CGCGTCCAGATATGGCGTTTGTACGCCGCGGACAAAGAGTTTGCAAAATATATGGAAAAAATCGAAAAAGGAGAATAGATACAACAGAAAATACTTTTCAATTGTTCTTCGTGGCCTCGAGAACAATGCCAGCCGCGGGTCTGTCGTCAAACGCGCGCTTTCCGGTATAATATTATCGCGTTTCCTATAGGTATTATATTATATTATTACACATTATTTATACCGTAGAGTTTATTCTATTTTACATTTATATTCTTTTTTGTTTTGTTTTTTTTTCCTATCCGAAGAGCTGCGGCTGCGGCATTTCACTTGTCGGTCGGATCTGCGGAACAGATGAAAAAGAAAACGCTCGCTCATTGTTGTCGACGCGTGCGCGTGCGGGTAAAAGGTGTCTTCGACCGTCGTCGTCGGTCTCACTATTATAATATAGGCAACGATTTTTTGTTGTCGTCGCCGTTTAACGCTTTTAAACTTTCCAAAGTGGAATATAAGAAAAAGACAAATTCCGGTATAAACGATTCTTTTCGCGCGATTTTTGCGTTTGAAAAATGTTCGGTACCAAAGATTTTTGAAGTGTCATTTGTTTTTGGCAAACTATTACCAATCTCCACGTGAAACGTAGTATTAAATCGACGAATTTTAATATATATATATATATATATATACATATTATAATATTATGTTAATCGTTGACCGCGATTGATCGACGAGTGACAATTGACAAATGCACGAGATTGAAAAACAGAAAACTTTTTTCAGCCCTGCTATCACGTGGGCTCTTGTGCGAGTTTTTACATAAAAACCGCATTAAAGTCCTCAGCGTTTTTATTTTCATTCATTAATTTTCCCGCGTCTTGTTTAATACGACTATATACGCCGTTACGTATCAGTCACGCGGAATAAAAATTGTTTTTTAATCATATTTATTCAAACAAGAAGGATATGAATACGTTGACGACGGACCAGCGAGAATTGACGCGAACGACATATCATTATAATATTATTTTTTAAAAAAAAAACGTCGAAAATACGATATTAATTTTATTATTATTACCACAACATAAATACATTTTTCTCTTCGTTGTTTGAGGGACGCGATCGATCGACTAATCGTCACCAACCCTCGACTACGGTCTGCGACGAAGGCTTAAAAAAATAACAATATGTTTTATTTTTCATTAATCATCCGCTCACACCCGTCTCGTTCTTGCGTAGACATATACCAAATATAATATATAATCGAAAACGGTATATCCATCTTGGGTTCTTTAACGACGACAATAATTCTAAAATTCCATTTGGTAACAAAAAAAAACAACGTTTTCAATGGATTTTTGCTTGTAACTGATAATAACCGACACCGACATTAAAAAGCTAATCAATCTATCAATAATATGTAATTCAGCGTTACAATAAAATATCTATTAGTTTGAAACGTTTCATTGAATCATGTTATTAGATCTGTGTATGGCATAGAAATTAATATTTATTTTTTTACATAATATTATATTTAATATTACTTTTCAAACAAATATTTTATTGGGAAACAAAATTCAAGAAAATAAAAGTACATTTTTGGGTCTAATTTCCTATGTTGTACTGCTTGTTTTAGTAATTGTATGAAAATCTGAGTTGTAAACTAATGATTGCGTATCGTTGACAATCGGTATTTTTAGTGTTATCTATATCTTTTTTTTCAATAGATTTTTTTTTTTACATATATTAACGAAATCGCTCTTCAGCTTGACAACGAAATTAAATATATTATATTCATACGTGAATTAGTATAAATTTGATCGTATAGTAGGTATTTATATATATATATATATATATATGTGCGTGTGTTGATGGACACGTGGAATTCTTAAAATTCCGAAAGTGGGTCCTATCGGAGACAGCATTCCAATATGAATTTTCGTCGACGATACGCGCGCGTAAAAAATAAATTATTGATATATTGTTATATTTTTATGTGGTGCCCACTTTCGAATGTATATTAGTAATATAAACAGTTAATGCGATGGTGCAAAGTATATAATATATAGATCAAAGGTCTAATAAAAGTGTACAATTTTGAATTGACTTTAAGAAACAAAAACAAAAATAAATGTTAACATGATACAATATAAATATTTTATAAATTTTAATTATAACTTATCTAACAATTTCAGTTAAATTATATTTACCTGTCACTACGATTGTCGAATGGGAATGGGTCAACAAATTCTGAAATATTGACATTTTGAATTTCAAATATAAATGTGAACCATGAAAATCTTGGTAAAATATATACATAATATATCTATTGATGTTAATTTATAAACTATATAAAATATTACTGATTGTTTAGAAAAAAATTATTTTTTAGGGTTTTGTCGTAACATTTATAAATATAATTATTCTTAATAAATACTCATTATTTTGTTTAAACGTAATTCGTTAATTTTAATTTATTGTTTAGATCAGTGATGTAGCCAGAGGGGGTGTTTTGAGTGTTAACACCCCCATCATCCGTAATTATGTTAAAATTATATTATAATCTAGTTTCTATAAATAATATTGTTACATGTTTTTGTTTTTGTTTAATATTTGTATTATGAATTAAACTAATTGTCAAATGATAGTTTACCAAATGTAATATTACCACCGAGATAGATTACACCAAGACGATCATTTTAATTTGTTAACATATTAAAATGAAAATATCTCTCTTGAAAAAATGGTGGTTACGCGTCCGGTTTCGATTAACGATCAAAACCAATTAAGATGTTTTTTTTTAATATAATTTGATATTTAAATTATTTGTAATTATGGATTAAAGAAAGTTCATAAAATGGGTACCCCATAAAATAATTACTATACAAAATCTTATGCGATAAAGTTTGATAATACCTACCTACAATTTATTTATTGTCCATGCCAATAACGCTGAGGGTTCGATCCGGTAGAGGATTTGAGTAGGTAAAGGTCAGTGGAGGCTTACGAACAAAAAAAAATTTCTTATCTATTTTTTGTTGTTGTTCAAAATAGTAAATAAAACATCAAGCGTACGCCATACTTAAACTCGCATTTTTAAAATAAATATCGTTCTGAACGCGAACGCTGAAGTTCGATGTATATTCGAGCTCAGGGGCGTCATTTGAGGGAGTTAGACTATACTTTTGCACCCCTATTTTTTCAATATGAATGATTGACCCACATCACTGAAATAATTGTATCGATAGATATAATACAAAAAAAAAAAAAAAAAACTAAAAGAATAAACAATTAACATGTATCTAGAAATATGTAATATATAGTTAATACTGTTTATAGTATATTAAAATGTATTTTTTCAATTATTTTTCAAGAGTAATTAATCGTAAATTAATTTATACATAATAATTCTAACATAATAAAATTATATAAAAGTGGCCCAGCTAAGAATAAAATTGTCCTTAAATATTTGCCTTCCTATTAAAAAGTTGAAATGACGCCCTCGGTCGAGCTATATACAGTATAAATGAAAATTAAGTTGATGCGTGGTGTAAAGGCTGTTTTTTGTATAAACCACGTATACCCGGTATGTGGTCACAGTGGCGTAGCCATGGGAGGGGTCAAGGACCAAAGAAATCTGAAAAAATTTCAAAACAAGATGTTTTGAAGTTTTTGCAGAAAAAGCTCCTAGACGTCTTCAGTTTTCGGACTGGGCACAACAATTATATATATATTGACTTAATATTTAATTATATTTTAATGTAAAAAATAATTTGTTTACAATTGGTTATTTTTTGTAGGGCTGGACCGATACCGATAATCGATATTAATATCGACTGATATTGGAATATCGGATGTGGGGGTTTTTTCAGAACCGAAAATAAAACCGATAAACGCGCCGTACCATCACATATCGATATATCGATAATTTTTAATAATAATATAAGATATAACTATACTAAAATTTATCGGTTTTTTTTTTTTCGTATATCGGTTCATGGAAACTAGAAAAAATATCGTATCGGTTTTATATATCGGTATATCGGATATCGGAAAAAAGTGATATCGGCCCAGCGCTAATTTTGTTGTTGTTGTGTCCCCACCCCAAACCAAAATCCTGGTTACGTCACCGTGCGGTCACCCATATACTTATTTATACTTATACCATTGTTCCGTTCAAAACTTCACCAAGTACGTCGATACGTAGTATTATAATACGTATATACATACGTACTGCAGCGGTTTATGCGAATTTTCTTTTGTCTTTTACTCTCGTGCTCGCTTAGATCCGTCTTCGGTCGCTTTGACCCCTCCCCGACGCCGCGCAGAAACCTGTCGCCCCGCGCGCGCGCGAGCGTGTCATGTCGTGTTCCGGGCGAACATGAGAAATATGCGGCGAAGATGTGTCGCAGATACGTGCCCATGGCACCGGGCCAACGTGTTGTGTTCGTTTAGCCCGACACATTGTGTTGTTGTTGCTGTTGTTGTTGTTGTTGTTGTTGTTGTATTTTTTTTCTTCTCTTCTTCCATCCCGCTCTCTCGGACGCGGTGAGGTTTATGTCCGCGAGAGCCCGCGGCCCCGCGGAAGAGGAATGCGTCAACCTCGGTGTCGTGGATGTCTTCGGAAAGACTTCGAATTCCTTTTCTCTTTCGCTCGCTCAATTTTTTCACAATATCGTGTATAGATACTGCTATCTCGCCTAGACCTCACTTGTTGATATACCGTAGTCGATATTCACGTGAAACTATAATATACATTTTATGTAAAATACGAATTGACCTATAATGGTTTTTTTTATTTTTTTTAAATTTTTTTTTTTTATAAATAATCATATTATTTACCTAATGAAATATTGATATGCACTCGTGTGCAATTATTACAACAGCATAAAATATACGGAAACTATTTGAAAAATTGAAATTCATCATTTTGTCATACGAAGCGGTTGTATGTGTAGGTATTTCGTAAGAAATTAATTAAATCCGTTATCATAAATTCGGATCCATTATCTGTTGATAATTTGAAATTCTATCAATTTTTTCAAATTAAAAAAAGAACTATAAATTGTTTAACATTGACTTTATTTTTACTTTAGATAATAATAACCAATAATTTACATAATTATATTATTCATAAAAATAAATATATTTATTTAAAAATTACATTTTTTTAATAATATTACTTTATTTAATTAACCTAATTAAATTTCAATATATATTGCTATAGTGTAAATATACATCGTACTGCTTATAAAATAATTTTAACTAAAGTAATAAATTACATAAATTATTATATTATACAACTACTTTCAGAAGTTGATAGATTTCGATTTGTAATTGAATACAAATTGAATACGACTAAATGAATCGAATAATTTATTAATTATCAATTATATTAATATTTTTGCTTTGAAATGAAATAAGTTTAGTTACTATATGACAGTAAGTTTATACATAAAACTATTTTAATAGATTAACAAGTATTAATACTTGCATTATTGTACTAGATAATTGATTATCAGTGTCAACAGACGTGGGAACATTTTTTTATTTTATTATTAAAATATAATTTATTATACGTAGTTAAATTATTAATTAGTATTATTATAATTTTTAATTTTACTATTATTGTTTAAATACATATTTATATGCGGTTAAATAGTATAGGTAAAATTATTAAATTATATTTATTATAAATCCGAACCAACACTGCGTTTATCTGATTATAGGCATCGTTAAAACCATATCTGCATTTTAATTTTATTTAAAAAATAAATAATGGTGAATTTGTATTCCGTATAATTAGTGTTAAACGACAATGAAGAATTCTTCGAAAGAATTTTAGATATTTCTCTTCGCGAGGCCTCGAGATTTCGATATGGTAATAATTGTAATCATTTCTCTAAATTTATTTTGTTTAAATTATTCTAAGTTTATCGAAAGTACCGATCCATTATCTGATTAACCTTAAGATTTATTATTAAATAAGTCACTGCATTGTATAAAACATGGCAAAAATGTAATCTTGATCAAGTATGAAATATGAACAAAATTTAAAATATATTATTAGTTATCATTTTATTAGCATTGCTGCAGTAGGAAATGGTTACACAGTTATTTGATATAAGTATTATATATAATATAACATAAAAAATAAAATTTGAATAATAGTTAAATAACAACTCAAGTACTACAAAAAAATTAATCTAGGAAACAATACAAAAGTTTAGTTTTAAATTTAATTATCAAAACATATTATTTTGTTATAAGACTCGAATATATTAAATTGTCAATTTAAACCGTAGGTGACTCTTCAGATCGTATTTATATGCCACGGCTGTCGTGTATTTACCTTTTTTTTTTTTTATATAAAATTGATTGGACTGTGGTAAAAAAATATATATTATATAAAATATAAACATATTGGTCGATCCATGGTATAGAGTTAAATGTAAAATGTTTATAATAAGCGTATAATACTAATTGACTTTTTTGTTACGCGCCAACAATGATTATAATTTTTATAAAATATGTCTATTATATAAAAATAAATTTAATAAAAAACCGAGCCAACGATAATAGGATTTATTTTTTATTTTTTAATTGAAAACAAATGCTTAACAATATGTTAACAAATGTTAAAATAATGTAAATTTTTAATACTTACTTATATAAAAAAATAGTAATTTATATGAATGTTAAAAGAATAATCGGTATATTATTTATGCAAATCACTTTAAATGAACAAAAAATAATAAAATTAATTTCATTAGCATTTTTAGTCAATACGTACCAGTTTTTGTGTAGTTTGTAACCTAATCTAACATACTATTTACAATAATAAAATTTAAAAAAAAAAAAAAAAAAGTGTGTTTCATTATATTTTATTATTTCTAATGACATGCTATGATACTTGGCTGGTAACAATCATGATTTATCAAGGTGTCGAAGATTATTCTTAACAAAAATAAAAATTGTTTTAACTAAATCATGAAACATTTAATCAATAAAATGATTGTGCTTTCTTCGGGTAATTATGCTTACTCCAAAGTTCAGATTTCATCAAGCGTAAAAAGCCATTGGCTACCTTAGAGTCGAACCTCAATTCTCGTTCGCCAAAACATGTGTTTTGACCACTTACTAACTTAGCTATGCATGATCCTAATTATATAATATTATATACTAATAAAATATAATTTGTCATTCAATATCGCAATTGAATTAATTTGATTATATTCTACTTTCTTGTATTTACATGCATCTTAGGTTGTCAAATATAAGAGTCTAAACTAAATACTTAATAATACAATTTCATTCTTTCACCACTTGGCAGTTGAGAAAAGAGTAAGTTTATTCTAGTCTATTCAATTTGACGGTCAGCACACTTCAACATTTGCCTAGTAGTTTTTTGTATTTGTGGTATTAATCGAAGAGCAAGTATGCAAACAAGAAATAAAATTTCACTTTTTCACCTATTGGCAGTTGGCAAATATGTAAGTTGCTCTAGTCTGTTAGATTTAATTATTAGTGCACTCCATCTTTTTGAACCAGGTTTTTTTCTGCTAAAAATGTATATTTTACTATAATATTTGGTCAACTGACTCGATTGAATCATTACTATCAATGTAAAATACTGAATTTGTATACTAAATTGAATAGTGTTCATGCTTGAATCTTGAATATCCGAAATGTCTAGAATATTTTATTGTTTTATAAACAATTGTTTTGAAAAATTGTATAAAAAAATATGTAATTATACTAATCGTATCATAATAATTAGTTAATCATAATTTACTACTTAACCTAACATAATCTAACCATGTGTTTAAGCTATTTCTTAAACAAAGTGCTTATGGTATTCTTTCCATCTGTTGCGGTAAATCTTTTAACTTTAAATAGGTATTTATCGATAATATAGTAGATAATATATATCTACTAATTAATTTTCCAGATCTCTCCCTCATTAGACTCAATATTAAGAAATATTTGCTTCTTGTTAATTTCTTCTGATTCTTTATCCTCTTAAAACGTATTACTTTTCAATGACACTATAAATTAAATTTTTAAATTAGATTTTTAACATAAATGTAACCATGGGATTCATATTTTTAATTCATGTCAAATTTAATCTTATATATTGTAAATTTATATCTGTCTTAAATCTTAATGATATAATGTAATAGCTCTCTGTTATATTTGTCAAATAATCAGTCCAAACAGCTTCGAATATACATTGCGTAGATATATTAAATTTATACATATTTTGTCTATGCTAATTAATACCAATAATAACGTCATTCATCAACACGAAAAAAACACCTATCTGGCTATCTTATCCACGATAAATATTTAAATGTTTTGAACGACTTATTATTATTATTGTTAATACCTTTTCTAAGAAAAAACTACCATGCGGAGATCAAGTTCGGTGTGGATGGTGGCTGCCACTGATGAGTTACTGTTAAGTGACATTGTTTTTGATATTGGGTTCGAACAAGATCGTGTCTTGGTGTTTTATATTTCGGTTTATATTTTCAAATTAATTTTTACAAAATTATAAATAACTTTCTAACCACGTTTTAAAAGGATTTACCTGTTTAACACAACTACCCAATAAAATATATTAATTTATTTTTCCGTAGAAATCGTATTCGACGTAATTATTTGTTTTGGAAAACTTCGTATAAATACATTTATCGAAGTTTTAAAAATTGTTCATTAACAGTAATATTGGTTAAGATTAAGTTAGTTATTGGTGATTAACATTTAAAGTATAATATAATATGTAAATAAATATTGGACCAATTGATGGTCATTGACCATGGTATTAAAACTGTTATTTATTTGAACATAAAAATGTTAATTTAAATTTGCATTTATATTTGCTTAAATATTTAATTTGATATGTCAAAATAAACGTAATTTTCAAATGCAATTAATATATAAAATATTAAAATTTAAAAAATACATTATATTGTAGTAAGTCGATACGGCGAAATGGAAAAAATACGTAGGATTAACTAATTTAATCAAATTAAAACGATGTCGACGCTCTGTCGTGTTATTAAAAAATGTTTGAATTGGATCTTTATCGGATTTAGCTATTTGATCGTCACATTAATTATGTCGTATATAAGATGGTTCACATACCAGTCTTAGATAAAATGAAAAACAATATAATAACACTTTTATCACGCCCGGACTAGTCTTAGACGTTTTAGATCCGGCCTCCATATCGTCATCGATTAATATACAAAGTGATACGAGAATTTGTTATTTAGTATAAGATAATAGTTACGTATTTTTCATCATTTTTATTATTATTTGTATTTTTTTGACTTTTTTAGATTTCATTTTCATCACTCTGTATATATTTATAGATGGGTAAGAATAGGTAAAAGTTGTGTAGCGGAATCTAAACATTTGTTTTTTTTTTTTTTTTTAATACGGGTTTAAGTTAATATTATTATTGTTATTATATGCTAAAACTCGTCGGACGATCGGTGGTCGAATCTGTTTTTGTCATAAAAAAAAACCGAATGCACTCTGGAAGCAAACTGGTTTTTACAAATTTGTTTTTCTAGTATAGCTATGCCGTATACTTATAATAAAGCCGATGCGCGATGGGGCAAAAAAAATAATCGATAAACTCGCGTTTCAGTTCCGTCGTCCTGTTATATTGATGTTTTGACAATATTTAAATTTTAAATACACATTTTTCGATCATTAAACCATTTTTCAACTCTATATTATTGTAAACAATTTTATTCATTACAAATAGACAAGAATACAGACTGGAGCTCTAAAAATTAATCTAAAATATTAAAATCAATTTGGTTGATTTAATAGGTATTTAATATTGACTCAATATTATTGGTTTTAAATTCTATATTTAAAAATGTAATCGTTTGAAAATCAAATAGATTACGAGTGTGCTAATTATGTTGATGGGTAAATAAATTGACTTTTTTGACTGGTCGATGAAAAATTGTTTCATAAACGGACTGCTTTATAATAGTTAATAATAACTTTTAGGGACGAGTGTTTTATGCTAATACCGAAGAAATTTCGTACCGAATACCGAATTTAAAGCGCGATTTTTTTCCACTTCTGATCATCGTTCGTCGGTTTATGATAGTAAATGTTATATTGTATAATATTATTTTTTCGCCGTCGAATAATAAAGTCGTGTGAACCGCGTCTACGACGGCGGCGACGAGAAGAAAAATAATAATATAAACCGCTAGTGTCGTTCGTAGTCGAAAGAATATAACCATAATATTATATTATATTGCCAAGTATAATGGTATTATAGCTGCATTTCGAAAAACAAGTTCCGTCACAGATTTAATATTGTATAATATAATAGTACTTACGAGTCGCGCGGCGCCAATGATTTAGCCTGTTTATTGCCCGGCAAAGCGTACGTAATATAATATGTTAAAATGTACCTGTCCACAAGAAGAAAACAGTTGACCGTTTGAGAAACGGTCGTTAAATAATACGATTGGATAATATTATTATATTTTTAAATGAATATGCGTACTTTGGTCTTCGCGCGGACCGTGCAAAGGTGTAAATATTTTGAATAGAAAAAAAAAAAACATCTCTGAGTTCTGTTCTATCCATTTTATATTATTACGAAGATGAAAAAATCTCTGAAACAACAGCCAGAACGGCAACGACATTTTGAAAACAACCATTATTTATGGTACTTGAATATGGCTTCAACTCAACAAAATGGAAATGTACCTATAGTTTATACCTACACAGTTTTAACAACTTCATTGGTTTTTATTGTCTTTTGCCCATGAGCAAATAACAAGTATACCGGTAAATATATTTTTTGTCCATATCAACAATACATCATAACTGCATTGGATAAGGCACGAACGAGATAGGCGATCTTCCCTCCCCTCCCCCCACCGTTTCATCAGAAAAATTGAATTTCACATATTTTAAGGTGACATTGTGAGTACAACCATCATTTACGATAATTCATAAAATATACATTTTCCAATTTTTTCACTGATTATTGCTGATCCACCATTTGATCTTTTATTTTTTTCCTTATTTAGTTCATTTTGATATTTATTATAATGAAAATTTAATATAATATCGGATTGTGTTTATTATATCGTTGTTTTGGCAGTTTGATATGCAATTATTTATAATTACATTATAATATAGTTAAACTAATATACTTATTAGCAAAATTTTCCATTTTCCTCTATTAACATAAATAATTAAGGTTGATATTAATATGAAATGTAAAAGTGAAGTTTATGCGATAACAAATAATTTTAATTTTATAAGAAATAAATATTTCTTTCTAAAAATCCATACCATAATATATTATATTAATGCTCATTGTACACAATTTGTATTATGTTGGTTATTTTATTTAATCCTTAGAATTGCGTTTTTGTCAGGATCGGCATGACTTCAGATGCTACACGACCATAATACGCATAATACACCGCAACGTAATTCACATCATTTTTATCATAACTACTATTGTTATTATTCAAATAAATTAAAGATGATAATAAAAATACAAATCTACCTATCGTATTTATGAATGGCTCGATATTAGTTTTTTGTGGCCTTAAATATTAATAGTACTTATTATAATTTATTTAACATACGTGACCTTGTCGGGCGGTTAAAGCAATACCCTTTTTTTTAACCGAACTTATGTTTGGTTAGAAACATACCTACTCCTCCATATATTACCATTATCTCGTCCATTCATTCCAGCTACATTTATATCACTCTTAAATCCATCTATCCATTTCTTCATTGGTAGCCTCCCTACCTTCTACATTTATTGTCATACCAACTCTCATTGCCTCTGAATAATCATTTTTCATAACGTACTCAAACCATCTCAACCAATTCTCTCTCATTTTCCCCATAATTTTGATAAAAAAAAATTCAATATAATATTGGAAGAATTTAAAATATTTATTTTATTTATATTATAGGGAATTAGGGAATTCATTATAATTATGGTGAATAAACTAATACAAGTAATTAACAACTAACGTATTAAATGTGTGAAAAATACATTGGTCCTATAATTGAACAACTTATATTTTGCAACCAAAAATACTAATTAGTATTAACTTTATTATTAATTTATATAACCACAATATATTCCTGAAATATACAATGATATTGCTAATGGAAATAATATACTACTTGCAGTAGTTCAGTCTAAACTCTTATAATTAGTAAATAAGAATTCATAAGTTGAGGAGTTTTAGTGAATGATAAAATATTCTTAATTGAAAATAAGAATAAAAAATAAAAAATCAAACTTAATGATTAATTACAGTCTATTAAAGATTTTGGTGATTTATAACTATATTTTATTCGACAGCAATATACAACAATCCCAAATCATTATGGTACAATTTGACATGATGCAATTTTTAGCAAGATAATTTAAATAACTTAAAACAAAGATATTTAATTATTGGCTATCAACACTTATTACAAATCAATATAAGTAGGACTCATTGTTGTTCAAATTTATATTAGATTATGTTATTTGTGAAATCGGAATAAAAATCCAATTCAAAAATTCCCAAGTAGGTACATAAAAGCATACAAATCATGATGACAATCGCAATTAGGTTCACCGGAGATTTATATGTGTTAGCCTGAAGGTATGTGACTTTGATTCGTAAGATGCAAAAACGAATTCACGATAGTTATGGTTTGATTTTAATTAATTTCTATAAATAACATTTAATCGCTGTTTACTGCTCTTTAACCAAATAGAAGTTAAAATACAATAATCATTATACCTACGATAACAATAGAAAATAGTAATTATTAAATTATGACTACTTAGTGAACAATGATTTCTTTTATAATAATTATCAAATGAGTGCAATTAGTTATAATTAAATCACTCTGTATTTTACGTGTTCAGTTTAGATAATTAAATAATTTTTATTCAATAAACAATATAAAAAAATTGCAATTTTTTTACTACTCGAAACTAATAAGTAATATTTTTTAGTACTTATGGTTATGGACTATGAAATGTATTTTCGCCTAGTTGTTATTTTAATTTCAATTAATCATATTATCATATTATTATTACAAAATCATATTAAACAATATTATTTTTAGCGTTATTTTATCTTTTTGAAATTTTAGATGTTTAGAAATTTCACTATCTCTTTGGTAACAAGGTTAAATATTGATATGTTTATGCATATTAATTTTTAATGCACAACATGGTCAACATGTTTAATCGCTCATGTGCATTTAACTTCTATACGTAGTAGCGTGTAATATAATTTTTCATTTTGTAGTATATTATTATTAATTTTAGAACTATAATAATGAGTACTTAATGTATGAAAGTATTTCTTAAGAAAAAAAAAAAAAAAACACAAACCCGTGTGTATATTTAGACCGACGTCAAATGGCAGATTAAACTGAAAGATTCATTTTGAGTCATTTATCATTTGTTTGCGAAATACGATATTTATCTTCGGACTCACAGGAGAAACCGGTGTGTATGCGCGCGCGCGTTATAAATAATTATATTACGTGCTCTAGATACTCTATCGCGAGGACACTGGTATTATCAACCGGAACTTGGGTATATATAAGAGGTAAATACCCTCTAAGACGAGGATGAGTTAGTTTTACTATGTGTTAAGATTTTAAAAATATATAGGTAACATAATATTATTATAGTTTACTTCGAATGTCGTAAAATGTCTGGTAGAATAAACATTTCCGATTTCAAATCGATTCGACATCGATATGTTTGCAAAATACCTATATAATCGTTTACAAAAGTACGTCAAATATTAAAGAATGACTGAAATACAAATCGAAATCTATCCATAATGAATTATAATATTTAATAGAATAATAATAATTAAGTTTAGTTAGCTAAAATTAAATTTTATAGTTTAACGTTTTTATGTAAAAAAAAGAAAAAGAAACCTGATTTCGTTAAAAAAAAAATCCGTTTTGGTAGAACGCCGTTTCGCGTTGAAAGTTCGTATCGTCATTAATATCCGAATCCGAACGGCGGCATCGTGAGTACACCATTAACTCGTCGTATAACATATATTATATTATATATAATATCCTTTTGTCGGGGTCCTAACCTAACCTTTTGTGCGTCGATCGAATACGGTTTTTGTTGTACGACACACACAAACGTTCGTTTGTCAAACTGTATTTGCGCGTATTTGCCTATAATAATATAATATATAGTTTACAATAATAATAATAATATATAGTGCAGTAAACACGTCGATCGTCTCGATCCTATAGATCCACAGAAGAGGGGAGGGATCCATTGTGTCCGAATGACTCTGATAGAGAGAGGAGAGACCATTCAAAGCTTTCACACCGCCGAGAACTTGTACGACGTCTGATTGTACCGCCGCTGCCGCGCCCGGGCCATTGTTGCCGCGTCGCGCGTATCGCGCCCGTTTAATGACGACATTGATAAATAATATACGTCGTTCGTTGTCGTTTCGATTGTGTCGACGTGAAAATTTCCGACGTACTTACACACACAACACACATTATTATAATAATATATATATATTGGTATTATGTTACGCGAGTGTTGTATAATAATGTATAGAAAATTCAAATTCAATAAATTGTTTACGTGCAATATCGATTTTGTTCGATATGAATTCAGAACTAGGATTTTAGCAATAAAAAGTACTTAAATATGCGCGATAATATTATCTTAAAATTATAAACGATTTATATTATTTTCGTAATTACAGAGAAAAAGTTGTACGTAATTGTTTAAAATTTTCAAATTACAGTTCAGCTTCTTTTAGTAGATATTCTGGAAAATATTTGATTATTATTTGAATATTTTAGATATCTGTTTTAGGTAATTGTCAGATATCTAATATCTATTTAATATATACCTATTATAGATAAATTTATACATTATTCATTGTATGATTATAAATATATATATACATAATATATAATATGTTTGACGAGGTTTTCAAATTTAAAACTTATGCAATTATAATATTTTAACATCATTTATTCTAAACATATTGAATAATTCAATGATGAAAAATACAAAATTCGTGTTGCTAAAAAATATAAGTAATATTAAAAATCCTTTAATATGCATATAAAAACCTGAAATCGTAAAATAGGTGAAATTTCGCGTTTTAACTGTTGAAATATATTTTAACACGACATGAGCTCTATAATATTATAATATTGTTTTAATTATAATAATAATACTGCTATAGAAGTTGTGTATGCTTCGAACCTTATTCTTCTAAGTTACAATAATTGTACCTACTACGTTAATTTTTTATAGTAAAATAAATGTTTTTTTTAATAATGTTATGATTGTTAAGTAATGTAATTAAATGATCCTCTTACTATATTGATATTATCTCGCGCATAATTGTCAGCTCGAGTAATAGCTGTTTTGTTCTCTAGAAATTTGATATTAAAACGCATGTTAAGTTACAGAATATTATAATATATCATACAAATACCAAATAATAACATTATTGTAAACGGGGGAGTCATTTGAGGGGAGCAGACAAGGCATTTTTCCCACCCTAACAAAATTTCAAAAGTCAACAATTTCTCTATTATAGTATATATGCAATTAATTACGAACAATATATTAGTAAAATATGCTTAAAACAGTTAAAACTAAATTTATTTTGATAGAAAATATTAAATAATATAGTAATATTATATTATAAAATAATAATGAATATAAAAATAATAATTTATTGTGTTTTTTTATTGTAATAACTTTAGCAAAGACTTAGTCTTTAGTAGTAACCAGTATAGTGTAGTGGAACGTATACGCGGTTATACGGCGCATAACGACTTTTCGGTTTTTCCTATAAGTGCGTTTAGTTATAAAATAATTTGTGATACGTGGATATACTAATATTTTCTAAAAAATTCAATTTTGTTTTTTCAATAATCATTATTCACTTATTAGATTATATTTAGTATCTTATGAAATTAAAAAGAAAAAAAAAATTATGTCAAAAACAATTTACAATCACAACTCACAACTCACAATTAAAGGTTTTCATATATTTCAAACTGTTAGATAATTAAAATATAATTATATACTTAAAATTTTAAAATTTTTGCATATACTCAAAAGTTTTTTTACGACTACACCACTGGTAGTAACATATTATTCGTCACAGTGATGTATTGGAGCGTATACGGGAGTATACGTGTATACTCATAACAACATTTGTATAAAAGTGCGTATACGCTATAAAAATAATAATTTTAGAAGTATACGTTAGGTATACGGCCATAATATTTTATCATTAATAAATTTGTTGTACATTTAATGAAAATAAATGTAAATAATTTGAATATTAAGTGTATTTTATGAATGAAAATAAATATATAAGGTATTATGTTTCTATTAGTTAATTTATGAATTACGGCAATACAATTACGACAATTTTTTAATAATACCTCTACGACTTAAAATTAATAAAATTTATTTAATAAAGTGTATAGTTCTAGTTATAATTTATTTATAGTTATTAAATAAAATTATTAAGGATAAAAACCATTTATTTGACTAAAAATAAAAAAAATTATAATGTCATAATAATAATTTCAAGTAATTTTTTTCTTTTTTAATGTAATTTTGAGAAAAATATAGCGTATACTCAAGACATTATTTACCAATACATCCCTGTCTGCGACAAAAATATTATAGATAACGCCTAGCGAGTAACGAGTTTGTGGTTTCGTGTGCTGCAGGAAAACATATATTTTAATTTCTAAATAAGTGTAGATAAAAAAAAAAAAAAAAAATGTTTGCCTCTCCCGGTCTATCCGGTGATTTTTCAGTTGTCAATTTTCTCTTATTTCCCCACTCTACTAAAATTTGAAATGACGCCTCTGATTGTAAAACATGCTATAAAAAGCTTTGAAATATTCAAAAATATGCATTAAAAGGTAATAATTATCATAACATGTCTGGTCTTTTTGTTAGGTAATTTCATGATTTGAAATGATAATTTGAAACGAGAAAACAAAATAATAAGAACACGAATAAAACATCCTACTTTCGGCACGAATTAAACGCGCGGAATCCATTTTCGAATTATGGCGGTATAATATTGACACTAATAATATTATATTGAAAACAATTCACTCGTCGTGTGCACACACACAAAAAACGTGTAAATAATAATATATGTCTGTTTGCACAATCTTTATTTATTATTATTTCTTTTCTTATTATTATTATTTTTTTTTTTTATGAAGTGTCGTTACAGGTGGAAGTTTAAAAAATATCGTCAGGTCAAACCGAGTCGGCGACGGTATAGTCGCGTTTATTGTACTGTCATCGGCGAGCGATCGCCCTCGAACGATATTTTTTTACTTATTATCATTATTATTATTATTATTTAACAATGTGTGTATAACGTTCAATTTCGTGTTTTTTACCACGCACCTTTCAATAGGTGTTTCGGGTGGTTTTATTATTATTATTTTTTTTTTTAATAGTGAGATAAGTTGTAGTTTTTGTTTGCGGCCGAGTCCCGTCGATTCTATAATATTTGAACAGCGACGGAATTATGCGTATAAAATAATAATAATAATCGTTATAACGACGAAACGCGAACGCTGTATAATAGTATGTATAGTTACTGTCACGCCTACGGAAGCTACGTCCGACGGGGGATGGTCGCGAGGTGACTTTTTATTATTTTCCAAACACAATAATAACGTCGTATGCAAATATTCCAACTTTGTTTATTATTATCGACGTTCGTATAAATTTGTATACACATTATATCCGCATATATACGTCTTCGCGGCACAGTTGTTCAAACACGATTTCGTTGTTTGTTCGATTTTTTCGGCCCTCGACTCTTGTGGGCGTAGACAGTTTAAACCACGTATTGACGACCGATTGACGCGTTTTATTTGAAATATAAACAATCGAGTGACGTTGGAATATCACTTCAACATCGATTGTCTGATGACTGATATAAACGCGATACTTTCGAATTCCATTACATACATAGATATTATGGAACAAAAATGTATTATATCACGTTTTTTCTTTTTATTATTATTTTTTTTTTTTTATCATTTTGATTGTAATCAAATTGAATGGTAACCTACAGTTTCGAACTTTTGACACAACGTAACGGTCATCATAATATCGTTTGGTAACAATAGTATTTATATATATATATATAATATTAGAGTTATTACACAATCTAACTTTTCATAATTATTATATAACATTAAACATAATTCGCAATATTCTGCAAAATATTAAACTAACTCGCAGAATATTTCTTTAAATTTAACTTAGTTATCAAACACGATTTAAACGTACACTAAACAAATATGTTAAGTTAGTATACCCCAAAATAATGTGAATAGAAATTAGAAAAAAAAAGATAATTTTTAAATTCTACAAAAAATAGCTAGAATAAAATAGGGAGACATCATTGTTAATAAATGAAAAACAAGTTTTGAAATGCTTAAATACAATCTTAATTACATATATTTTTTATTAAAATTCTAATACAATACAATTTTCAATTGAAAGAATAAAGATATCAATTAGAATTATTTACATTTTTATTAAAAATTGTATTTATTTATCATTATATTTCCGAGAGTAAAATGTTCAACTGCTATCAAGAATCAATATTTAGGTCCATCAAAAATATTTAAAATTTTGAATATTAAATAAATAATTATTTAGACATTGATAAATGTTTTGCTAGGTTTAAATATCAATTAAAACTCAATTATTTTATAACATTTCTAAAGATGAAATTATTGAGTTTTCCAATATTAGTTGCTCAGGATTTCAGAAATAACATTCAAATACATAATTAAACAATATAGGTATTCAATGTAGTGTATAAATATTGGTCTAAAGGTTGTAGTATTAATTCGTGGCTGGCAGAAATATTTACTGAAAAATATAAAACAAAAATATGCAGTCAAACCATATTTCACTGTCGTAGAACAAAATATATTTATGATATTTGACTCTATAATAAATTATTTAAGTACATTCATAATAACAAACAAAAGTATATCTTTGAATATAATAGAAACATATATTATTATATAACAGAAGTGTGATCTAGGATGACTAGATGATAAGTTATCTACTCACAAATAATTTTGAAAAATTTAAAGTTTTTAAAACATGTCTTTCGTTTAATTTAGCAGTTCAGGGGCTGAAGGATTAATAATAGGTATAACAATATATCTTTCATTGAATGTGTCATGACGAGATTTAACAGTTTGGTCGACCCACTTTTTGTTGGAGCATTGTTACATCCAAATAATAGATGTTCTTTCTCGCAGCATTTCTTGAGATTATTTAGTGATTTTCTGCATTATATTGTATTGTTGTTTTTTTCCTACCGGATAAACTTCTTTAAAATTTTTTAGTTAACATAATCGATCCAAGTCGATGGTGACATATAATATTTCCAATACTATAAAATAAGTAAAAATTAAATATTGTACACTCTCGTGATTGTTTAATAAATAATTGTATCATTTATAATGTGTTTTGATGGATAAAATATGTATTTAAATTTGTCATCTCAATATGCATATTTTTGTTATCATTATAATGAGCCGATTCAATTCCTACCATTGAAAAAACGAATTACATTAAGCTTCTGTTTTCTTCGTGTAAATGTAAAAATGTAACGTCACACTTGTTCGTTCGCTTGTATAGCTACCAGTGAAGAAAGCTCCAAGTTTTTACAATTTACACATTATTAAAATGTAACATCGTTATTTCTATGAGAACAGAAGAGCATAAATGTCGGGGAAATGGCTACATTTATTCATTTCAAATAAAAATTAATTATCAGTGCAAATATTAGCATGATTATTGTTATATATTAATCTTTTATCTCTGCATAGACACGAATGATTGAACACGTTTAGGCGTTCGAATAATAAATAATACTTACGTATGTTTCGAGACGCGTGGGAAGGTCGTAAAACCAAACAAATGCTTTGCCACACGAGTACGGAGTGAGGAACTCATTTGTTTTTTCGCGGCTGTAAGTACCTACTTTTTATCATTGTCTCCATTAAAATATTCGCGTGCAACGTTGTCGTAAGCGCCCACCAACGTCGACTGACTCGCGAATATATTTATTATGTTATAACGCAAGTCGCGTGACATTTTTCTGAAATAATTAAATTTTATGTACACAAGTCAAATTTCTCCGTGTCGATAAATTCAAAATGACGTCGTCGTCTCTAAACACTTCAATCTGTCGTTTTGTTTTTTACATTTTTATATAAATACGATTGCAACTCTATATAAATTACATATTATGGCAGTGTCATAATAATATGTACCTATATAATAAAGGTTTTCACGAAGGCTAATGAAACGTATAAATACGAATTGTACTACACACACGAACGCACCAAAAGGGTTAACAATTTGTAATTTATATTTAATACACCAAAAGTGAACCCTGTTTTAGATTTTGTTTTTAAAATATTTTTAAATATGAGTTAATTAGAATGAAACATTTACTGTTGGGAATTTTCGGAAACACTCTACATTATAGAAAAAATATCCGTTCGATCAAATATGAGAAAAATTTAGAGAAAATTTCGATTAATAAAAATGTACGTTGGAAAAATATTTTAAACGTGAAGTAATAACGATTATACCTAATGAAATATTATTATTATATACGGTCATTAAACCATAAAATATTAATTTCGTATAGTAATATCAAAGACGTTCGATTGAGCGCTTTTTCTTTGCGTCCTTTATTTTTATAACATAGGAACGCGTTTAATGAAACATTTTATATTAATTAGGTAATAATAAAATAAGAAAATGTATATTATTTATACATCGTCCAGTTTATGATCGTAAAAACAACAATATTTTACGTAATAATAAAATGGAAATAATAATAATAATAATATATTATTATTATTCTAGACGAATAAAATAAAATCTTTGTGCATAAGAATCGAAATTTATATTCCTTGCGAAATAATTGTGAGAATATCATTATCGGTTTTATTTTTTATCACTCTTCCGGCAGCGTTAAATGCTTATAATATGTATTCTGTAATAATATTTTATACAGCTATACAAAATACTAATGATAATGTTAATAAAATTAACTCGAGAAAATACAAAACAACATGCAATATACCTTATACATACTCGTTATAATATATTATAATGCCAGAATTATGGAGATAACCTCATCCCAATAAAAACTTAAATATTTCATATTAATCAAATTTTAATACTATTCAATTAGTTATACGATTTTTATATAATAATAATGATTTGTGTTTGTTTGATAACGTATAATATGTGTCGCTGAGTGCAGTGTACCTATATTTATACGGAATAGTTTTTATCAGGTTATCAGGACTAATTATTAATGATAAAAAATAGACATATTTAACAAGAATGGACTTTAAGATTTTGAAGAAAGTTCTTCGGCCTACGGTGACTACAGATTTGAGATTTTTTTTCATTTCTATAAGTCACGCTTGAAGTACTGTTAACTGCGAATGGGTTTGACCGATTGAATATTATATTGCAACTGAACCGTTGCGGATATTTTAAAAATAAAATTAGACATATTCGATAAAATTTTATTTTGCCTCTTTTTCGTTAAAAATATCTCAAAATAAAATTCATGCATTTTTCAGAAATGTTTACCAAATTTTTTGCTTATTTTAGACTTTGACATGCAATAATACATACCTATACTATTATTAGGTTTTGTAGACAAAACAAATTTCAGAAAACCATTTATTTCACTTGAAGACGGTGAGAACTGAATAAATTTAATTATAAAATTGAATGAGTACCTATCAGTTACATACGATATCACAGGAAAATCTAAAAAATCATAACTCAATATAAATTATGTTATATATTTTCTTAAATTATTTATTTAGCTTAACAAATTAGTGAAAGTGAATAAAAAATTAATAATATTATAATTTATTATAAATATTCGTAATAAATGTTCGTAGATTTAAATATTAGCAAAAATTTAAATATTTTTCTCGTCTATTATAATATTAATATCCATGATTTTTTTTATTACTTTATGATATAAATATTTGTGTTATTATGCTACCAGTAAAACTTTAGTAAAACTTACTATATTCACGATTTGGTATTGCGTTTTGCAATTTTTAGTATTTGCAATGTTTTTTTAACTTCTGCAGGTAAATGCGAAAACCTGTAACAGAGGAAAAAATCACAAATAAAATATATTTGTACAATACACTCAAAAATAAAACGCCGGACATATAATTTAGTCGAATTGCGGAACATTCCTGCATCAGAGGTTATCGATCCGCGATCCAATTCAGGTGATGCGTATTGTATATAAATATTTATTAATTATTTAAATAGATAATCACGGATCAAGTGATTTCGAAAATTTAATTTTTAATTTTAATTATATTAACCTTATATTGCACTTCGAGGCGGCTATAAATCTATGGTAATGTTTTTGTTATTTATAAAAAAAAATTTCTTGGCTTTTTAGTTTTTACTCAGCTTATCGATCACGTATCCGGTCGAGATTTTTATGCATTTCATCGTACGCGTATAATGCGTGTGGCGCGATTGTAACATCGATAGTTTTAACGTCTTGATTTCAAGAGAAAAAAAAAATTAAATTAAAATAAAGATACACACCTATAATAATAATACTGTTTAACGTATTTTTTTATAAATATATTTTTCTCCTCTCGTCTGTTTGTCCGGAAACCAGTTTCGACATCAAACTATATCTACGTATACATAATAAAGTAGCAGTTTTTAACATATATACTATATAAGTATAAGTGCATATACAGAGCGGTCGGATATATTACAAATAATTTTTTTAATTTGTACCTACTAATAACTTTAAGAACAACGACGAGTTATATGGATTCGAATTTATATTTACTGAGTAATTAATTGAAAATAAAATATGCAAAAATGTATGTTTAGAGTATGCATTATTTATTTCTAAAATATATATTAATGATACAAAAACAATAAATTATCAGCGATTTTTATCGATTACAATTATACCAGTGAACGAGAATGTATGTCGAATTTTATATAAAAATATAATATAAAATAATTATTAATTACAATATTAATCAATAATATTATAATGACCTTAATCATACTTCTAAATGTTAAAATATGCATTTATTAATAAAAATATGCAAAAATATTCAAAATGAAAATAACATAAAATTTTTAATCTCTAATTTGTGAAACTGATTTCTTTTTCACTTTTAAACTGACTATTGGATTAATCGAAACATTTGAAAAATCTTAACGATAATATAGTTGTTATAATTCAATCACTAGTATTTTGTATTTGAAATATGATTTTTTGAGCACTCTGTATAACTAGAAATTATAAGTTAACAACAACAATGACGACGACGACCCAAAAGGAAACAAAAGTCGATGACATCGCGGACCAAAACTCACGTGACCGCAGAGGTTTCCCACGAATTTCGAAAAAAATACAAAAACAAATAAACGTGTAATTAGAAGTCCGACGATACATTATAGATTCAAATCGATATTTTTTTATTAAGCCAGGAGTTGTTTACATTAACTGGGTCCCGGACCCTGTGAAGTCCAGAGTCATTGACCACCAATAAAAACCCCTTTACCTAGTAGTCATTATTAATAATGGGTAAGAAATAAACTATTATATATCAAATTAGACTAAAAAATACTGTTTTCGTTTAGTTATACGACTATCATGGCTAAATATAAAGGTATGTATGCAACTTTGTAAAATGTTGTTATAGTTTGCGCATGTATTATTATTCCATGATATTTCATGAAAGAAAATCTCAGCTGGCAGTAATCCATAGAGTAGATTATTATTACCTGCTTAAATCATGTGAATATCTCATTCAATATTCACGTGTTATCAATTATTACTGTTATTTGTTAATGATAATAATTGATAATGAATTCACTGCCAGTAGTCGCCATGACACCTGCGTATCACAAAGTTGCTGACATACCTTTATATTTAGCCATGACGACTATATACTTACATGAGTATTAACATTCGAAAATATTTGTTGTTAATACAACTTTTTCTGATTACACTTGTAAAATGCAAAGTGAAACTTTACAACCAGAATTCTTTTTCTTCTTATAACATTATTTATTTTATATAAGGTATTTTTGTTTTTGGTTTGGACAAATAAACTGATTTACCTATTTTATATTTTGATATTATTCTTATATTCTATTTTTATAGTTTTTATCAAAGATCGAATATTCCAAACCTAAGTATTTTGCTCGTGGATGATTATTAATCGCATTATAAATCTACCTACTAATAGCCGTAGCACACCGGGGAAAAACGAGAATTAAATTTAACGACTGTTATGGATCGCAACAACGTTAGGAAAACGTTGGACAGTATATCATAATGTACATAATGATATTAAAGGGTTATAGAAGAGGGCGTAAAAAATTGAATTTTGAAATAGTTTTAAATAACCTTAAAATCAATGTTGATTTTTATTTTTCCCAACCCTGAATTTCGAGTTCGGTAGAAGCTGAAAATAATATAACGAGTATCACTGCTATTCCACTAAGACTTAATTATTGTCCGACTAATGATTATGTGAAATATATAAAACGACAACCTAAACCCATTTTTCCATTTTGTTTTCTAATTGATTATAAACTATAGTATGATATCTCCTATATACGATGATATTCTAAGTCTAACCTTATACTATATCACATTGAAATTTTTGGAAGTCTACGTCGAACTATAGATAAATGATAATATTATAATAATCTAGGAGTTACAGATTGAATTAAAACAAAAATCTATCAAGATAACAGATTATAATTTTCAAGTGGTAAATAATTATTCAGAATATACTCGTAACTTTTTATTAAGTACAGGTATTTTACCCGAATCTGTAGATATGAAATTTTTTTATCCGATTTTCAAAAAATCAATCAATTTATAATAATTATTGTCGTATAATATATAATGTAATATATCGGTCGGACGATATCCCTTCCTTCTGAATGAGTATTGTTGATACTACTTGTAAGCATACGTGAAAGTATATTACGTTCGGCTTTTCTGAATGCGATGTGAAAATTACAATATTATTAAAAATAATACGCGTTTGTGTATAATAACAATATAATAGGTTTATTATTATTATTTTATTTTTTAATGGAAGTATCGAATTCAATGTTTTTTTTTTTTTTACGACCTTCGTGTATATAATAGTTAATCGCAGTTTTTATTCGTTTTAAACGTTGCCGCGTTCGTTTGATACCGTATAATTTTTATTATTTTGACGGGCGATGGCGAAGAGCGGCCAGGAAGAATAATAATATTATAATATACTCTGCGTGAAACCGGTCCCATTACGATAATAATTGTAAACTGTTATTCTAATATAATTTTTTTTTCTTTTACTTCTTCCTTCTATATATTTTTTAAGTTTTTTAACTCCCGTCCTATCCAAACGCGCACTGCAACAAACTCGCGAGTGACGGCCACGTGAAAAATAACAACTTATTATATTTCAAAAATAGAAAGAAAGAATGCAATAATATTATGTTGGACGGATTCTTGGATTTCTCATGTCTCCAAAAACTAATTTCCCTTAACATTATAAAAATAAAAATTGATAACATCATTAACCATCAGACTAACTTTATACTATAGAAACGTATTCGTAACAATTTATAAGAACACCGATTTTTAATTAAATTAAACGGGAATCGATCACTAGTAAATTATGAAATTTAAATGTTTGACAACTCGCAAATATCAATAATTACACTACCATCGTCGCGTGGGAATCACATTTTTTTTATAAAAAAAAAAAAAACCAAACAAATAATACGAACTATAATAAATGTATTCTTTCCATTATAATTAGGAAAAATTTTCCATTTTTTTGAATCTCCTAGACATCGTTTTCGTAGCAAAAAATGTGTTTCCATAATATTATAGCTTAAGATTTTTTTAAAAATACTTAAATAATTTACCACAGGTAAAAAAACAAGTTTTTTTTATTGATGTATCTTGTTTAATTATGTTAATAACAACTATATTGTCTACATAAATATATATTATTATATTTGAAATCAGACTTAAAATTTTAATTAACATCATATAAGTTGTTCAATAATTAATAGGCGTTTTCTCAAATTTGTAGCGTTTTTTGTATTTTTACTTTTTAGGTCATAATAATGCATTTTTAGGGCATTAACCTCCGGTTCCAATTATTATTATCGTTCCATCGCTACCCGCTGAATATATTATTTTATTATTTTTTATTATAACTCGCAGTGTTTCGGACGTCATACTGACTTCTTACATTTACCCCACGGGAATTTTTTTATTATTTAATTATATAAATTGAAAATTTATGTGATTATAAGATCAAAACTTAATTTCTATCTGTAATATTTTCATAATATGTTTATGATTACAATATGTACTATAATATGATTCATAATATGTTTAATTTAAAAAAAATATTTCAAATATTCCTTCGAGTTTCCAAATATGAAATAAGTTACAATCACGATATAGATTATAAAATACTTATATTTTTAAAAATAATATTTTACATTTAATTCACTACAATTATGCTTAGTTAATATAAATTAAAACCATAGTTCCAGCTAACCTAACAACTTATTTGAACATTCTGTACTTATGGAAAAATTTAATATTTATCTATATAATTTACTAAGCATAAAAACGTATATTAATTTTTTTATTAAGAACTAATGTAATTACAATATTTTTCTAGTATTTTATTAAATTCTACATGTTAAAAAAGTATGCATAATTATAAAATTTAAAATGTAGACAAATTTAAAAAAATGTTATTTTTTAGAAACTAACATAAAGTATATTCTAATTTTTATGTTAGTAGAGCAGTATATATTATGGTATATTGTACAGTATATTGTTAAACAAATATTAGCTTTTATATAATAATAAATTGCAAATTTTGAGAATAGTGGAACATTTCTATGTTTGGATGGACATATAAGGCATTTTTAAATGTTCTGTGGGATTTTGATAAAATTATTATAGTGTATAAAATCGCGTGTATACGACAAATAGGTAAGTATACAATCGACATGCGTGACGAGAATCATTGTATGTTATATAATTCGCTGGTGGTCTAACCGACAATAATCTATAGAATAGTGTTTTTCTCATTTCTTTAGGAGACGTGAAATTCGTGCGGAGCAGTATTTGGGTGAAAGAAATAATAAACAAATTTCAATACACATTGAAAATGATTCTGACGATTATACTTAATGATGTTTTTCCAAAAACGTGGAGTTTCTAACACTTCCCGATGGCAATCACGATAAAGATTAAAAACAAAATACTGACAATTAGGGTTCAAATTTATATGCACTTAAAAATCACGAATTGTTCTTAAAAATATATGTCACCGAATATGGCCGGAAATGTGGTAAAACATATCCATGTAAACTCACTAGTTAATTTATTATTCTATAATTATATTATAATTATCAACAAGTTGTACAAAAAATGAAGTTAAATTTATAAAAGCAGACTACAATTATAATCTTTATTTTCTGGGGATTTTATTTAAAACTATTACTAAAGTGCATGTTGACTGTTCAGTTACATAAAAGTGTAATATCTTAATGTCAACCATATACGATCTTAAAATGCTGCAGTAGCATACTTGTGGGGAGAAATTCGCCCTCCAATACTGGTTGAATATTTGTTTTTTCAATATAAATATAACATGTGATTTATACTTATTTATTTAAGTATGCTATCGATTATGGATTTAAAAATTATTTCACCCCCTTCCCATAATAACGGTCTAAATATGCCACTGAAATGATAAAATATACTATAAAAAAATTTATATTTGTATTCATTCCTTCATGAACCATCAAAACAATTTATATTTTTACAAAAAAATGATTTTTGTTGTTTTTGTTGTTGATAACATGCCTACAGCTGATTTTAAAAGAGGTTTAATACAATAATAATAATAATAATAATAATAAAAATAATAATAATAATAATAATAATACCTTGAATTCGTTTAAAATCAATTGGCTAGGTTCCGCAACGAATATCCTATAATAAGCATAAATAAAATAAATGAGTAATTTCCAACGGTTCAAATACAAATTATATTGTACACCGCAATTATGTATAAAATAATTATACGGAGTAGTTTATATATAATACAGAAGTAAAATAAGTTTGTTTAATGTATACGAGAATACGAATTTTTAAGTTACTTTTTATGATGGAAAATATTGCTTTTTAAAATAAAAATTAGTGTTATAATAAATGCGTGTGTTTCTCGTTTTTTATGGGTATGTTCCACATCCTATACTACTGAATCTACTGAATGAACCCAATATTATCAAATATTGTTCAATGTAAATGGCAATATCGCCTAAATATA
The DNA here is from genome assembly GCA_013282895.1 of Eriosoma lanigerum. NCBI lineage: Eukaryota > Metazoa > Arthropoda > Insecta > Hemiptera > Aphididae > Eriosoma > Eriosoma lanigerum. The sequence goes on from CM023359.1 coordinate 26,639,743, forward strand.
AATTCTATTATAAATTTAATTAATTACTAAGAATTACTTATACTTAAGTAGTTTTGCTTCTAACAACTTTTCATGTTAGGAGAAGGCAACCAAATTAAATACAATTACCACAATATTTATACTAAACAATTATTTAATACTAATATCACAATTTATCACGAACATGCGTTACTGTAAACTTATAACAAAATGATTACACAGGTTATTGGCTATCAGAATAGATACCTACCTACCTACTATATTAGCTGTCCACGAGTTTTTTGACCTATGACCGTCAGACGATTAATCAATAAATAATATATCGATTATTTCATGACACTAATAATAGTAGGTTACATACAAGATTAGAATATTAAAATTATATTTTTTGAATAAGTGGTATTGCATACATTTTCAGTATTCTCTACATTATTATTGTAATTTAATATTTTCATCACTATTTGTTGATTCCTAAAAAATATTATTAGTCCATGTTGAAATTCAATATAATATAATATTTAATAAGTATACATCAACTTATATATTAAAATTCTGTCACATTCTGAAATAAAGATTTATAATCTATGGAAAATTGATTTAAAATAACTTATTTTGTATAACTGTGGAACTATAGTGATATAACAGAATAACAATATAGAAATTGCAATACTTTAACGCGCGTTGTTGATGATAGTAAGAAAATAAAAACCCTCTAAAAAGGTTTCCATTACATATTCCTCCTTGACAAAATCCTAAATATATCACTTCACAAATTATTACTTTTGACATGTATGTAGTTAAATCATAGTATTTAATAGGTACTTGCGTCAAAATCTTAATGTATAAAGAAATTGGCAAATCTTAGTTGAAAGTAAAATTTTATATTTTAAATTTCTTAATTTTTTGTATAAAATCTTTGTGTTTGTACCTATAATTTCTTGTGCCTTAAAGCTTAAAGCTTATTATATTTTAATACTTCTCAAACAACAAAAATTAAATAATTTATGTGTGTGTGTGTGATGTTAGCTCCAAAAGTCCCAACTATTTGTAACCAACTTTTTAGAATGTGTAACTTCTTCCTTACAAAGATATTAATATATCTAAGATGGGACATTTCTCAAAAGGGGCCAACTTCATGTAGCCCCTTTCCCAAGTTTTCCAAATAAAATCGAATTTATTCCTTATGTAACTATATTTGTTTGACTAGATTAAAATGCACTTAACGTTTTGACTTGATAAAAATTTTTTAGTTGTTCTATTTCACTAGCTTAAGTTTCTATGCAAACTGTATTTGTGTTTGGTAAACGATTTCTAATTATACCTTGATTGTTTTGGTATAAATATACATAAACTTGCGTACGTTTCGACTAAAATAATAATTAACTCAAGAATTTTACGTCATGGTAATATACTAGAAATTACACGTGTGGAGCTATTATTAAAACACATATTATATTGTTATGCATATTCCTAAACGATAATATTTTAAATAATGACTGTGTATTCATAGTAAAAAATATCATAATGTTTTCAAAGTAATTTTTACTTGAAAAAAACAATAATTCATTTGACCACGCGTGTTATATCTTAATGACAAATAAATTGCTTTTCGTTTTGATTATGTGAATTAAATTTAATATTTAAATTGAAATAGAGCATTTCGAACAATCCGCAAGTTTTCAGTTAACTATTTATTTATCCCAGCGAAATTAAACACTTATAAGTTGTCAAAGCATTTTTTCTTTATCATTGTATATATATATATATATATATATATATATATATATTATATACTTAAAATATATTCAATTTAATTATAACTTTGTTACAGAGTTCAGTTACTTTTATTTATTTTTAAATTATACAAAAAAAAATTCTTTGATTTTAAATTTATATATTTAATTTACTTCTATTTAACTACATAATATGGTTGAAAAAAGGATTAATTTGACTAGTTCGAACCGTAAAATAATAATATACCTAACATAATAATTGTATAGCTTAAAGTCATGAATGACTTTCTATATATATTATTTATCGTAGTGATATGACAAACTGTACGAAATTCGAACTCGGGGTGTTCAGATCAGTTTTGAAATCAAATTTATTATTATTTGAAACAAACTTTGATCCTGATAATTAATTTCAAACTATTGATTTTTCATATAGTTTTTCCTTTTTATAGTTCGATTTGGATTTGGACATTATATGAAATGTTTGGTTCAGTTTTGGTTCAGAAAATTAGTATTTAGATAGGTTTGAACTCAAATACTAGTTCATCATATCACTAGCTTATTTGTTGTTAAACATTATGATATAATATCAATAATTGTTTTCCTTTGATATTATTATCAAATATCAATATAAAAAATATAATTGACCTACCTTACTTACCTATATGCATAATAGAATAATGAAAATATTATCTAATATTTTTTTTTTTTTTTTACAATAATGGATTAGTTAATATTTAAATATTTGCACCACTTTCTCTTAGGGGTTTAAAAAGACTTGACTGTTCGGTCAAAAAATTCTTCACTTTCATTTTTCTATGTGAAATATTCGATATGCAATGTTTATTATTATTTTTTTTTTCTTTGAATCGAATATTGAATATAATCCATATACTACCCAAACGATTCGTTTAGGTGTCCAATACGTTTGAAAACATAATTAATTGCATTTAAAACACTCTGTCCGAGTTCGTGGGTGGTGCGAGTTGGGCATAATAATATATAGTGTAGATTTATGTTTACACGCGCGTTCTTAAACGCTTTACACACGCGTTTGTCATCGAAACGATTTTACATTGACAAAATGACAACGATAAATTATCCGTATACACGTTAAAGTAGCGGTTTCGTTTTCGACAATATAATAATAATAATAATAATATATACGAATGAATAATATAAAATATAGCGAAACGCGTATTATTATCATCTTTGGTATATATCGATCATCCGGATGCGCCGTTCGTTTTGGAAGAGGATACCTACTATTATTATAATATTTGTAAACTCAAATTTATCACCGCGCGTTTGGTATACCTACCTATAATATATCACGTTCGTGATTAGATTGAAAAAGATAAATTAAAAACTAAAACTAAATCTCTCATATTGAAAAATTTAAATACTCACCGTGCGCGCGTTTCGGCGTCCCGCGTGGTTTCTGATCGTATGAAATATTATCGAATAGCAGATAAAACGTGGTCAATAATAATTATGACTCTTTTCGACTGAAATTCGTTAATAGTAATGACGTTTTGGAACGATAATTTTTAAAAAGAAAATGTACTTCTTCAATACCTTAACCTGTATATAGAAATCTAAATACCTAATTGTTATATCATAGTTAATTATTAACTATTTAAACCGACTAGGAGAAGAATCTTAATGATAATATTTATAGGTTCAATATTAAATGATTAAAATCTATATTTAAATTCAAACTTCAATCAAATTATTTTAAAACTAACAATATGATATACGAATAGATTAGGGTGATCATAATAATTAGCTACAAAAATAACGGATATAATATTAAAAACTTATGTAATATCCATTATTTATATAACCATAACATTTTGATAATTCTGTACATGCATAAACAACATTAAAGATATTTTAACACTTTATTTTTAAGATCAACGACATCCTGGTCCAAATTTATTAATATGCACTTATATATTATATATTTACATGTGCATATCCAAGAGTGAACGTGTTGCGTATAATACCTGTCACCCGAATGCAAACAACTGGAATTCACTTTTTTAAATGTTTAAACGCTATGACGACATCCTGTTATTCCGGAACTAAAATTTCATAGATTAATATAACAAATCCCTATATCTGAGGTATAATCCGAAGTCGTATACCTATTATATTGCAAAATATAATAACATCTTATGGATTCCTCGTTCCATAATTTTCATTAAATTATTGTTTATGAAGAAAATATTGTTAATCTTTGGTCTATAGTTGAATTTGTTCTAAATTTATAATTTTTATTGTTTTCAACCGAATTATTATATTATAATATCCATACATAATTTAAGAGAGTCTTTCTTGGCGTATATAAAATATATTTATATTATATGTTATGTGTTTTAAGAATAATATATTTTTGTTATTCGCCAATAAAACCTGTCAAGTTTAATTAGATTCAAAAATATCTTTCGATTATTGTATAACTCTTATGATTTTCACTAGATATTCGAAAGTGTAAAAAAATTATCGGGTCGTATGATAATAGGATAGGTACCTAATTATTGTTTACTATAATCGCGGTATATGAATGGGAGACCGGGTGAACGTGATGCGATGTCGGATACAATTTTACTTATAACAGTAATTATCGTATATAAATTGTCTATATATTTATTATTTTGTAGAATGTCACGAAATTCAATCTCGAAACCGCTGGAAATAGAAAAACAATATCGTATTGAATTTCGATCTCGCGCCATGAACGGGTTATATGCTCGTAGAAATGAAAAATAAAAACGTCGATACACAATGACGAAGTGCATATTACAATAATATTATATTATACAAACACGTAATAGAACTTATATACTATATACACCTATTATATTGTGTGGCTACATTATGCAGATTTTATCTGAACGAACCAGTTTCAAACCGTTGTGTTTTTTCGTCGACACGTCGAACCGATCGACGTATACAGGCGGTACACCGTCAACATACAGAGCGATATTCCGATCTTGTATCTATTCGTGTTAAAAAAACGGTATATGATCTTATTGTGGTAATATAATGTAATCCGAGGTGTCTTCTTATTCAAACCATAGATTTTGGTTTTAAATCTCAATGAAAACGACATAAAAAATAATTATAAAATAATTTTAAGTTATATCTTTATCGTTCGTTTCTCTAACATTGACTATAGGATTGACCATATAAATGCTAATATTAATTTTTTCTAATGGACTATTCATTATTTTGGCTTTTTATTGTGTGTGTTTGAATATAATTTTATTATTTTTATAACTTAAAATATACATCGTACCAAAAAAATAAAACTCAATTCTATTGTTACAAGTAAATTTATCTATACATTTAACTAACTTCTAAACATAAATAACATTTTTTTAATGTTTAATTTTACAGCCAATATAGACGCATGTCAAAGTATACTTTGTGGTTTTTAAATTGAATTTTTTTATTAATTTTTAAATCGATCAAATCACAAACTTCGGTATAAAATAATTTTGAAAATTAATCGAAATAACTATTCTTAAAATAGTAATCAATTAGAAGTTAAATACTTATTGTATAGGTGTTAAAAATATCGATACTATAGTAATTAATAATTTTAATTAATAATAAAAAATTATTCGGAATATTCAATTAACCAAAATCTCTATAGAATGAAATCTCAATATTATATTTACATTACGCAAATGCGAAAAAAAATTAATAATCTTATCATTGGTTGAGAATTAATTGATAATAATAAAATGGGCGTTCGAGATTCCGATAACGATGATTGTTTTTTTTTCATTCCTTCTTAGTTTTCTAAGTCGAGTACATTAGTGGTGCGTTAGTCGTGGCATAGGTATATATATATATTTAGTAGTTACGTATACTTCTAAAATATGGGCATATTATTACTACATATATGCGATACCCACGGCTATAATTTATTTACTATTATGTGTACGAGGAGAGAATGTATATTTTTGTCCGTTTTAATAAATCATTCATAAAAAGCCGACGCCTATTAGGTATAGAGCCGTTTTGGGTATACCATTATTTGGACGGGAGTGTCTATTTTATTTCAATACTATAGTTGACTGGTGCAGCAAGTATATTAAATATTATGAAATACGTATGCGATTACTGATTTTTGTTGTCGTCCTCGCGAATCTCATGAACTACAAAATATATCAAAACTCCAAAATAATATACGAATTCCTATCGATCACTGATGAAGAAAATATCGACAAACATAATATAATATTAAAAATAAATTCAAAGGATCTATATAGTATCTTGTTTTCTAAACTTTCTTCTTTTGCTTATAGTCTCCATCTATACTTTTCGCTTTTCCTTAATTACCACTCAACTATTTAGTTATAAATCGCTTAATATGTTTTATCTTTATAGCACTGATTTCATAAAAATCTTGAAAAATGTGATCAAATTTGCACTACACTTGTTTTAAATTTACGAAACGATTACGAGATATGGATCTGAATAATTTTAGTCAGGTGTGTAATCCATTTGATTAATAATCGAAGAAGCGTGATTGTTTTACACCTAAACTCTAAGTCGGATTTTTTTTCATTGATTGTTACTCTAAAAGTTAAAACTGTAAATCGTCCGCGGTTTTTAAAACCCCATTGGAGATGTCTTTAATATTGTTTAGATTTCTGTAATATTTCAAAGAATTTAAATATCTATTCTTTATGGTTGTCGATGTTTCCCCATATATATATCAGCGTCTACAATAATACATACAATCGAGTAAGTTATACGACGCGGGATTGACGTTCTCATCATTTTATTCCTCTACATAATATAGGCACAAACACGATAATCGCGATTATCTATTTCTATATACGATATTTGTATGATAATTCCACTGTCGTATATACACGCGGGTATGGTTTATTCTCATTTTTTTCCCCGTCGGTCGGGCTAAATAAATAAGAATAATTGCCGTCGCCGCTCGCACACAATGGCGAATAAAACAGATTTATATTTATTTTATATTATATTTTCCTTTCGCGCCAAAGCTTCTTCTCGGCGGCGGACGTGTCATCCTCCGAAGGAGAGTCAAGTCACATTGTGTGCGCACACAATATACGAAGAGTATTATATTATAGCGCGCACGCAATATATTTTATATATTTTTTTTCTTACCCCTCGACGACAGCTGGTTTAAGTCTTCGAGAGTGATGCACATTATTATTATCATTATAATATGTAGCACTTAAACGAGAGCATTTCGTCCGCAAGTTCTTATTAGATTTCGGTTAGGTTGATAACTATAATTATTGCATAAAAAAAATGTACTTTATATAAATCAAATTTTCAATTTTTCTCGTCGAAATATTTCACAAAAAAACTTAGAAACGTATCCGTATAAAAAATAACCCGTACGAAAAAGAAATTAAAAATAATTGAAATTTAAGTGCACGTTCCAATACGAATAAAATATTATTTCTAGATGAAGTCGGTTTTTACGTAAATTAATACATCAATATGATGACTATCTTTTAAATTAGGTTTCATTTTTTATATTTATAGTTTATGTGTTTTCGAGTGCAGTGAAATCCGGGACATCTAATCATCTTCGACGTTTTTAAAAAACGACATTTGACAAAAACTTCACAAAATAGATCACCACCGTATGATGGCCGCATTATTTCGATCGACACGCATATTATATACGTCATACTATATACACCTGCAGATATTTAACTATTACTACCTATATTGTGTTGATCGTTACACGATAATAAAATTTATATATTGTACGTGAAATGCGCATAATAGTTTAATTTGTCGGTCACGACTACCCGTTTTGGAAATATCATGAACGTCCATCTAACCACCGCCGCCGCCAGATGCACGTTCGGGCGACGACAGACGATGCCGCGAGGGTTTGCTATTCCTGTACTATAATTATTATTATTATCCGCTTTGAGATTTGAACCGTTTATGAAATATTTATGTTTGGACTGAAATATAATTTACAGCAAATATTTAGCAGTAATTATTGTTTTTTTATTACCTATTACACGTATTTTTTTTCACCACGTTTTTCCACTTCATATACGAAAGTTAGGTTAACGTCTAACGAGTACGTGAGAAGGAATACGATTTTAGACACGGAAGGAGACATTATACTTGGAAGAGGAAACAATAGAGTACACTGGTTAAAATGTTATTATTTAGGGATTTTATAGTTAATTTTCCAGTCTTCCTAAATTATCATTATTTTTAATTAATAGACAATAAACGATATGGTCAAATAAATATTAAGTATAACTTTTACCAAGTATAGTTTATTTCCTGTTTCGGTTCTTTTCCATTCGAGGACGTTCACAGAGGGAAAATTAGAGTATTCCCCCACCACTTGGAATTTTTGCCAAGAGTTTTAATCAGATTGTAAAATTAAAAATTGAAAAATGAAAATATTTACCTTCCCCTTGACTCCCCTTATAATATTATTATTAATTAATATTTATATTAAATCCATTGGTTTTGAACTAGATAGTAAATAGTAAATTATTGAATATTATTAGATATAACTTATTTAGTTATTTAGTATATTAGTATATTGTTTAATATCAATGGTCTAATAAATATTTACACTTCAGAGTTCAGACAGAATTACCACCCTCCTAATTTTAGAATTAGAGCCACGATCAAAAATAACCCCTTCACCACGCCGCTGATCCTGATTCACTATTTACCTAATATAATTTTACTTTCAATTCTAATATAAACACTTAATTAAATAATTTGTGATTTTTCTTTATTCCGGTATAAATCATCTGATTCCAAACAATATTATATTGATCGTATGTCTCTCGTGCGATCATAATCATACATCAATATACATTATATTCATAATAATATTATGATTAGAAATGCGCGGTAAAAGATAAATCAATCGACAGTTTTCCACGAATCCCGTTATTATTGAACACGAATATGATATAAAATATTATTGGTAAATAATGTACGTTATCCATACAGGCAAGTAGTTAGGTCTCGAGTAGAAAAAAAAAAAATTATTGCGTCGAAGGATATGTAATTTGATTTATAACAAAAGATTGGCCGCGCACCATTATCACACTATGGTAAGACTGGTCGACACTTTGTCGTTTAAGGATAATACCAATATACCTAATAACGTGGAAGAAGAAAAAATCAAATGTAATAGATAATTAAAAAGGAAAGTCGTCTCGCGCGAGCGGAAACATGAAATGGTGCTTTTTGATTTTTTTCGAATTTAATTAACAGAAACCTGTGTGACGACATGACACACGCGGTGTATATTCTCTCTGCGGTGTATTATTATTTGAAATTTCGATCGATTATTGTAAAGTTAAGAAAATATAATGATTTATTTATATAAATACATGTGTACAAAAAAAAAATAAATAAAATGTTTATAATATTTCGTTACAAAAACAATTGGAAATAAAATCTCATTATAATACGACATAGCTATATAGTATAATAATGGTTATATTATGTTGTAATTCTCTGAGTCTTCGTAAAACGAATATTTCTGATCGCCCTTTTTAAATAATATTATAAAATATATTATTCAGGTGGTCATAATATCGCGTTGTTGTCGTCCAGAATCGCGTGTATACATTAATCATATAGTTATCATAAATGAAGGATAAAAACGTCTCCTAATATTATATAATATAAACGAAATGATTTTTACATATTATTATAATAAAATATTATGTTGATGTGTGTACAATGTGTACACATAATATGTATATTACATGGCACGATACTCATTCGTGTATTTGTTTATCGTCGTTCGAAATCAACGTGTGAACGTACCTTTATTATCATCCGTCGATCGCCATAACGATTCCATATTATTATTATTGTGTTCGAAAACTATATTAATAAGTATTTTAATAAAAAAAATAACATTATTCTATTCAAACTTTATTGATCCATAAAATTAATTTTATAATGAATCTTTTTTGTGTATTTTCTATGCAATTTCTGGTATTTAATATTTAGAGCAATAAATATTGCTCTAAAAATTACTATTTACTGCAATCGAATTTAATGTATTTTAAGTTTTTTTTTCTGCTACAACAACATGCGAGTCTCACTAATAACAATAATATTATAATACGTTGAAATATATATATATATTCTAAAAACGAGTTAACGAGTCGACGGACTCTCTAATTTATATATACGGAATGAATCTGAAATCCTATTATCGCGTGATGATTATTATAATTTATAATGGGTATAATAAGGTATGTCAATGTATACCACCGCTGAAGCGTAAACATAATAATATATTATAATAATAAGAATAAATGCATATTATATTATATCGGAGTCGAGAGATAGGAAATTTACTTTCCCAGGACGAAATATGTAAATTCTAAACGCATTTTTATTCGTAAAACGTAAATTTGTTTTAATTAATAATATATTTTACAAAGATACCTATATAATAATGTGATAATAATAGTCCAATAATACAAATTATTAACAAATTATTCATAAACGATTCGCATAAAATATATTTAGAATCAATGTTGGGCATTTTATCTAATTTTTTACTTGTTTTTAAATGTTTGATATATAAAGTTTAAAAAAGTTAACAATAAATATGTTATGTAATTTAATTTAATTTAAAAAAATGCATTTTTTATAAAAACTTTTATTTATATGTGTATTGACATATTTAAAATTCTTAAAACATAAAACTATTATCATTATAAGTTAAATTAAAGATAAAATCATTTTATTTTCTATTGTGTAATAACTTCTTAAACAAATAATTAATTAAAAATAACTTTGTACTTTAAAAACATTTAATTCATTAAGTTTAAAAACTCGTTGTATTATAACTAAATTAAAATTAACTCAAGTTTAACTTTTTAACTCGTTACCGCCCAGTCTTTTTTATAAAACATATTTGGGTAGGCACTTAATAATAAAATATGATTGAAATACTTAAAAAAAGTATTTATAAATATATACTAAGCGGATTTTTTTCAAATTGCTTTTATAATTTGCAACACTATTGTTTCTGTTTTATTCAACATAAAATATAAAATATTGATTAGAGTTAAAAATGGATATCATTTAGTGATTAATGAATTAATAACAATATAATAAATATTTAATTTAAAAAAAACATATAGTTCAGAGTTTTGGTAAGTATTTGAAAAATTATATTATAATACTTTATAAGATTTAATATAATATTATATTATAGGTTAATGATTTACCGTATAAAATAAAAACGTTTGTAAAACATAATAATGAATTATTGCTCGTTGTTCGATCGTAGTTTCGATTATGATAATACACCAATAATTTATTATGTAGTTACCGCAATGATTTCGTGTAGGTCGTGATAATAATACTGAATTTAAAATATGATATTATCGTCGAAGATAAACTCATAAAATACTTAACTAGATACAGGTAACTTTTTATTATACCGTTTGCCGCGCGGTTATAGGGACGATCATTTTTACAAAATCAGCAAGCTGAACAGGCTAATTTTACATTATTACATAGCAATAATAATGTATTATTTATTTTAATCGTCACGTCTTGTAAATGTTATTATAAAAAGTTTCCAATAGATAAACATAAACAAACAAAAATAATTGTTGTTGTTTCGAAAAATACGAAATGTATATAATAATATATTCTTTTAATTTGCGAGTTTTTTATCCCGTCAAATAACAACAAAAAGCCATCAAACAATTGGTAATATAATATTTTGATTAATCACCTGCATCAATCATCTCTAATATTCTACTATCGTTTTTTTATTATGATATTTTTAATTATTATGATTTTTACGCAATATAATATTATTCCGAAAATACAAAAAACAATTTTTGAATATTGAATAAATCAGAACAGACTATAAAATAAAACTGTTCTACAATCAACAAAATTATACATAGTTCCAAATATGTATATCGACATAATAATAATAATAAAATATATATCGATAAACGTATAACGATAAAATTATATTATTATATTGTACAAGACGCGTACTTTGTATCGAAAAAGCGTGATTTACGCAAAATGATATATAATACGATCTTATACCGATCTACAACATCAGTGGCGGCGGCACGCAGGAGATACAATAATATTACGATAGTTTCCCACGCGATATACCTATAATACTCGTATTTAATCACTCAATCGATCAAATTGTGTGCATCGGAGACGCTTAACGGAAGAGAACGTCTGATACAAGTATTATTTCTCCGTCTTAATTATTATTAATAATGCCGAGAAAAAATGATAAATTTACTCGTCATCGCCACGCATTGATAGTTATATAATATAATATTTTATATGAAACGTATCACGTATTAATGTTGAATAGTTTTATAATAACTCGGAAAATAAAAACCGTCTTTTCATTTAATAGTGCATATATATATATCTAATATTGAATTGTATCATCGCAATTTTTTTATTGTTAGCCATTATGTCTTTAAACTACTGCTAAACTTGTTGTCGACTACAAAATAGGTAGATCAATAAGAATACGAATTTCGGACGTTAATTTATTATTTTTCCCAAATAAATTATTATTTAATTTCAACGGAGTTATATAAATTTATGTGAATTTCAGATTGACAAATTTAAAAAAAAGACAAGATTTTGAGTTAATAGTGGAAGAATGTTGACCGTTTTAGAACCTGTTAAAGTGACTATAACGTATGACCGCCTAAAAATATTTTTGTTATGACAAAGTATCTATACGTATAAATTATAATGTTTAACAGTTGAATGTGAAAAAATGACAATAAAAATATTTTAAATGTTATAAAATAAAACGTTTTGGATTCGCGGAAAAACATTGAATCGTGGATATTTTAATTTTCTGCAACGAATTCGCATATCCACATTTCATTGAAATTATTTATTGAAACCGGACACAAATTGTACAATTTTTTAAGGGCCAACCTATTCGTGTTATTTTATAATAAAATTTCCCGGTCGATGATAGTAAAAGATCGTTACGGTTAGATTTCAAGTTAGATATATTATGGATTCGTTATGGTTATAAAGTTTACGAAGCGAATATTATAAAATAATATTAGAGTTAATCGCATTCAAATTTTTGAAATTTCTTATAACTATACAGTGTACTGTTTTAATATATATTAGTTATCATCAGTTTCTCTAAGTATAATAAATTTCATACCTTAATAATTACCATAATATAATAGTTGATACTTATAGCTATGTTAAGTTAGTGACGTGGCGAAAAAGATATTTGGAAGTAGCCTCTTGAGTTTTTCAAGGGGTGGTGGGCGATGAATTCTTATATAGCTGGGTAATAATTTGGAATATTAGGATGAAATATGTAATTGTATAAGTATCTTAGTAAAAAAGTTCTTGTAAAGTAACTTTACACTAATAATAATAATGACATTTCCTAATGATTCAATACTATCGTAGATGATTTTTGTTTGAAAATTATAAGTTGGCCATGCCACTGAGTTAAGTTAGGCAACCTAACGTGCATGTAGCCTTTTTTATGCAAGTGAATAATATACATTAATTTTATATAATATTAGCATGAACCTATAAGTAACAAATTATAAATTATTTCCTTTTTTATCCTTTTTTTATTGACAGTCTTTCAAGGAACTTGTATTTTATTTTATTACAATATAAAACACCGATTTTAATAACTAAAGTTCCCAGAAGAATGAAGCATTTTACAATGCGTTTGAAAATAATAATATTGTCATTTACAGCGAGGTAATAAAAGTTATTATTAAATTAATTTTGTTTTACATTTAGTTTATTATTCATGCACACATTGTATACGATATCTATATAAAAATAGATTTTATAATTATTCCGCGACAGTGTATGCAAGTCCTTCCCCATCTGATTATGTTACAATGAGCTGGCTTGAGTCATAAGTAAGTTTGTTAAAAAAATTACCATTTAATTAAATTAGTGAATATTAATTAAATACTAGATTAGGAAGATTTAATATATATGTATTTTCATCCGTATACAATACTTTGACAATGTAATTTATTTTAATTTTATGTGCTAAAAATCGATAAATGTTAGTTATAAAATGCTAATTTCGATAATTGTGTTAACATGCGAAAAATTGGCGTCAACAGTGTGTGTCGTAGTTAAGTTTTTTTTTAAAAAAAAAAACAATTTTTTACGTGGCAAAAAGCCAAGTGCATTTTTATTTGAAATTTTCAACGTTTGTACCCTGCTGCATATCAAAACATTCGTTCATCCGGTATAAATACAGAGTGATCAAAATGTTACAGCATTATCTCGTATTCGTTTAATAACAAATTTAAAATTCTATATAGTCTACATATATACAACTAATTAAAGTTATATTATATTTTAAACATTTTTTTTTAGTAATCAAATGATAATAAAATGTGAATACATACTATGATACCTATTAATTGTTTTGCTCCAAAATTAATTAATTGATCACACTGTATATACTAAATAATATTACAATATTATATTATATTATACTATTATTATTATTATTATTATTATTTTTATTTTTATTTTTATATGATCGTATACCCGGTTTTTCTGGGTAGTAAAATGCTGAATTTAATTATATTCCGATTATTGTACATAATATAACGTAGTTATTACGATATTATTATTATAGCGATCGGACGCTCAATTATGACGACATCGTGTTTTTTTATTTTTATAGATACATAAAATAACGTGAAAATACAATGTTGTCTCGACCTCACATGAAAAAAAAAATTTAAAAAAAAAACGGAAATCTACAATGACCAATGTATTTTGCGATGATAATAATGTGAGAAGAATAAAATCAGATCCTCGAGTTTTTTTTTTTATCTAATTTTTTTCTACATTTTACACCAATTAATACGTATTACCGATGACGATTTGCTGCAAAGTGACGAATTAATAGTCCGATGACCCTGTCCATATAATGGTTAGGCAATTTATGGACTGTTGGATGATTTTAAATTATAACTTAAAAAACTGCAATAAAAATGTGATAAATATTCATTTTCAAATGACAAAACATTGAATAAAACATAATAGGTAAATCCGGTCTGTTATTATAATTATTTCATGGCGATGCATTACAAAATAATATATGAAATATTATTGAAATCTATTCAACGATATTAAAATAATCGACAAAAACTTTATTTCTTAACCTTGAAAACTCTCGAGTAGTAGAAGTTAGAAAAAAAACCTAATTGCTGATGTTGAAATTCATCGTAACTGTAGTCGAATTCCAATATTGTTTTCGAACAATTGGATTTTTGGATATTTTTCTGCGCTGTGACATCGAATTTCATATGGATAACGCTATTTAAATGGTAAAAAAATGTACTGAATGATTCTGGGCCACGTGTCTTGTTACCACGTCATCAGAAACAATTGATATATACAATAATCGCAAGTCGTGATCATCATCATTAACGTTATATATGAATACGTCTCGTACTGAAATATATATGCCATTAAAACTTGTTCGTACCGATTACCTTCCACAGAGCGACACGCGGATTAAACAACACTATCTATTATTTTTAAATAGACGATAAGATCTGTGACTGCGGTATACTATATTTAATATGAATAAAATAAAAAAATAAAAATAAAATAAATGACTTTGACTAAAAAAGAAACCTTATATATATAATATTATTTTATTAACCTAACATATCAAATATAAAAACGTAGGATTTTAAATTTAAACGCTCGTTTATATTTATAAAAATATATTGGCTGTAAAACCTGCAGGTAGGTACTACTGTTCAACATCACGAATATTAGTACCGACCTATAACACATATTTGTGTAAAATACAAATTCCGTTCGGTTCCGTTTTGTCGACGAATGACGATGACACACGACGGTAATTATATATATATAGATGCCCAAAATATGTATATAATAATATAATATAGGTTCGTTTATTATAATAACATTACACGTTATTTTTAGTAATCGTATTCTGATCGTATCGGTTGATAACATTATGAGCGAAGAAATTACAATTTTACATATTATATAAGATTGCTTATTTTAGTTTTTAGTCAACTGATTTAACTACTTATATATTATAATTTTTAATAAACCTTCCAATCTATTAATTAGTGATCAGTAATCACATTAGTCGATATACACTGTAAACAGGTAACTATATATTTGATCAGAAATCAACGTTTTGGTTTTACTATAAGTACAATTATACACACTGAAATATAAATTTCGAAATGAAGATGAGTTGCTGACATTTTATTTATTTTAATAAAATCACCAGTGATAGAACATTATACAAACTTTTAAATACGTAACTATATTAATTAAAAAACTATTATTAATTATAAAATATAGATATACAGGAAGAAAAACGGATTTTTTTTCTCCGAAACACGCATGACAATATTTTTTTTCTTTTCATTTAACTGCAGTAATAAAATATCTTAATCAATTTTCAGATTATTTCTAGTTTGGTATTCGTATAATTATAATTGGATATAATACTTTTGTTAGGTTTAACCTAACCTTATCTATTTTTTTTTTACTTCGACAATTATTTAAATAAAATTTAGTATTTTTACTTTTTAAGATATATATTAATCTGATTCATAAAAACCTATTACATCTACCATATTTCTAATTTATTTCAGCCACTTCTATTTTACTTTTTAACCTTTATTTAATGTCGTATGCATATAGATGCATAATTAAATTATAGGTACATTATCAATGACCATATTATATAGCTTTATAACATTCCTTTAAGCCCGAATGAAAATTTATTTATTTTATTACTAAACGTCTATACGTTTTTTCTAAAATAATAGAAATATCCAAGGTTATTAATTTTACTCTCTTAGTTCCGCTACTGTAGGTGAATAAAACGACAATAAACATTTTGAAAATTGAATTATCAAGTTCATAAGTTAAATTGGATAACTGTTCATGAAAACGACAATATTTTACAAAAGGGTCACGATATAAAATACATTACCTACACGGTATAATCATAATTTAATGTTTTTTGTTTTTATGTTTGGTATCCGTAAAAGTTTGTGTAGTTCCTGAATAAAGAGAGACGATAATATTAAATCGTTATATCTCTTATAAATAGTTTTTTTACTCAAGAAACATTTTGTTTTTTGTTTTCAGTAACTTCTTGTTAATACTCTGGTGTCTGGTAAATTTAATGATAAATGATTTTAACATTCGTGGAATGTAATAAAATTCAACGTAAAAAAGAATATTTAGAAACGCTATTGATAACGTGTACCTATGCAACATATCGATTATGTATTATCTATCGACCACAAATAATAAAGATATGAAGAAAATCGTATATCCTCTTGAGGTTATAATCGATCATTAATCAAATCGACATTTCGATCACAATACCACAAACCACACACGTTTAAAGTAGACAACTCATATCCCTATACTTTTATTACCTATAAGCATATTGTGTTGGGACTATATTATTTTATTTTTAATTCACCAAAATTCTATAACAAAATAACTTACACCTCCTTTCTTAAGAAAAACACACATACACGAATACAAACATAAAATAAATAATATATGTTATGCTTTATTTACGACAAAAACGTAGATGATCGTTTACGCGGGGCGAAGCAATGGGTTAAAGGACGATTACGATGGACCGAATGTGTATAAAGATATTCTACGCGTGTAGAACGTTATTATTTTTCCTCTCCCTTTCCAAAGTCCGTGCTTGTTAGGATAAAGGATTTTATAGTGCAATAAAAAGTTACGTCCTGTTTTTTTCACTCGTATTGGCACTTTACAGTCTGGTGTTCTCTCTCGGCCATCCTCTTTTCCAGTCGAGGGATTTTCTCGAAAAAGTGAACAAGCGTATATAAAAGGGTGTTCCTTTTTTTTAATATATCAGAAAGCCAATTCACCGCGGATAAATCTATATAAGTCCGGTCGACATATAAGGGTATACTATCATACGTTACTATGGAGACTTACAATAAATATTGTGCTCTAATTGTCTGTACTATGTTTGTCATATCATATTGATGAGAAACTGATAATGACTAAATTTAATCTACTTAAGATTAAAAATTATGTGTTAATTCTATATAACTATGAACTAGTATATGAAATAGTCTTTCCAAAACTATTTTATAATATACTATTTGGTGTATATATCACAACTCACCTTTATCTTTTCAATGTGTAAGTGTATAGGTAAGTAATAATTAGTTAGTCGAATGCAGTACCTAATAATCATAATCAAATATCATAGTCATTTTAAATCTTATATTTATTAAATAATAAAGTTTACATAAAATACTATTGGTACAGTCGATGGTTGTACAAAATAAATTGAATACTGAATAGGTAGGTAATGAATATTGATAATATGATATTTTGAAGATCGTATCCAAATATCATCTCAATATGTTATCTCACGCATAAAAAAGTCAATTAGAGCTTAATATTTAATGTGGATTACTAACAAAGTATGGTAAAATTTTAGGTCACAGTGGATGGTGATAAATTTGCGAGCCTTATATCTCAATTAAATTTTTAAAGATTAGGCTCTAATTTAGGTTAGACTGTACAATTGTTTTATGCTCGTAAATATTAACTAGTTTCTTTATCTTAACTTTATGTTGATTATAAAAGTATGTTATTTAAAAAGCGTTTTTTGAAATTTTTTGAATAAATTAATTGTATTTTAGATTCTGAGTAAACACGAAGCGAAGAATGTATTGGTTTTATAATGATGTTTAGATGTTTTCTTTTTTTTTATGTCTGAAGAGACTTTTTTGGATAGAAATAGTGGTCTCATTACTACAAGTAGAGTATTCTTTCGGTAGCAAATTGCATCTAGTTGGTACATTATTTAGCTCATTTTTCCTTGGGAGAAGAAAAACTGCCAGTTAATTTGATTTTAGATATTTCGTGATAACTAATTCAGTTTTCAACGTAGAGACTTGAAAATTGTTTTGAGTGTTCACATATGTATTTTACATATGAGAAAACATGAAACGGATCGGTTGATTTTCTAACTAAATATAGAGCTTTGAAATTTATCCAAAAATGTTTAATATTACCTGCGATTTTGAGTTTAAGGGTTTGAATATTTTATAGAAACATAAACATATACTACTTAACCTATTAACAAAATATTTTGAAAATCGAAAGTCAATTTTTTTTTTATTAGTAGAATCTATTTAGAAGAATTGAATATTATGATATTTTTTAAGGGGCAAAGGATGAACGTCTAAAATCGACTTTTCCGATTTTTTATTATGTGATTTTAACGATGATATTATTATTTGTATAGATCTATTTTGTTCACTTTGTCATCAGAATAATCATAAAACTCAAAATAAATGTTTTTTTAAACAATTTCCTAACGTACTATAAAGAAAACCTGTTAAAACTGAACCCTAATAGAACGAAAATGTGTTATTTTTACTTAAAAAATATAAATGTTAACATAGAACTAAAAATTGAATGGGAGGATATGCATCTGGAACACACTAAGTTCATAAAGTACCTGGGTGTAAAGCTGGGTAGATCACTAACCTTTAAATACTGTAAGAACACTCGAGCTAAAGTCAATACTAGGAACAACATATTACGGAAACTTGTAAACTCTAAATGGAGTGCAAATGTAAACACCTTTTGAACCTCAGCAAAAACACTAAGCTACTAAGTTGCCGAATACGCATGCCCAGTTTGGAAAGCATCAGCATATGCGAAAAATATTGATATATCATTCAATGAGTCTTGCAGATTAATAACAGTATAACATACAAAATTCAGACCAACAGATATACAAACTTTATACCCTAAAGTAGCATAGCAACCCCAGATGTACGGAGATCAACGATAACCGAAATTAAAAGATACAAATGCAATCAAGATTCAAGGCACCCACTACACGGATACGTAACTACAGCAAAACGCCTCAAATCAAGATAGAGTTTCATGCACAGTACAAAAGGATATTTTCTGATTACAAAACGAGAAAGACAAAATATGTGAAAGAAAGAAATACAGCAAGAATCAATGAACCGATGTGGACACGAGTGATAGGTATGAAAGCCTACCACCAGGACATAACCTAAAATATGAGACATGGAAAATACTCAATCGACTGAGAGCAGGGGTAGCCAGAACCAAGAAAAAATTAGTAAAATGGAAAAAAAAAGATAGTGACCTCTGTGAGTTCGGAAGCGTACAAGACGAAATACACGTATTGGAATGCCCAATGATGGAAATCCAATGCAAATGGACGGACCTTTTTTTCAATGCAAATGGACGGACCTTTTTTCCAACTCAAATAACGCGATCACAAAAGTAATTAATTGCTGGACAAGAAGAGGAATTTAAGCTGACTGACACGAGATTAACTAACTAAACAGTTTTCAACTAAAATCGTATTAGCCCGAGGATTTTATCATGTGCAAGCCGTGTAAGAAAAGTGTTTTCTCAAATAATATCTTCACTACTAGGTCGTTGATAATTTCGTTAACTATTATTATTGTGATAATTTAAAAAATAATATTGTTTCTCCAGCGATATTGGTCCTAATCACGGTTATAAAGAAGATAATAAAAAATGTATACATTTTTATCTAGTACACATTAGCACACCGCTTAAATAATTATTATTCGTACGTTAGGTTTGAAACGAAAAACGGTTCCCGCCCCATATTCTATTTTAACCGCTCTAGCCGATGCTACTATAATAATTTAATATATTAGATATAATATTTCTATAGAGGTAAACGTAAATTATAATATTATAATGGTGTGTAACCAATACCGCAATACTGGTTTTGATGCGTGTATGTCACGCACAAACCGCGGTATGCTAACCGCTCGGCATCGGTGTGTTGACCCGCCACACACAAGGCGAGTAATGACAGATAATATTAATGTGATTATTATAATGACACGAAATAATTATTAATTATATTTTATTTAATAATTGGGTCTAGGTTTGTTTAATATTCTAACTGATAATAACTGTTTGTATTATGATAAAATTTAAAAGAACAACAATACAATATAATAATATTTTATTATAATATTTAATAATATTTTATGTTGGTTATCAATATATTTGTTAATGTTTACATTTTTTTACTTCCCATCACTAGAGCGCAAATTTAAATGCAAAATGCGTTTTTTTCTGAATGTCTTAAAACATTGCTTTTTAATTCATTTCATACATCATATAATTAAAAATTGAAATATTTAATTTTTATTTTTAATTTTTAATACATTTCACGGATGTTTTATAATAATTTATACAAATTTTGATTAAATTAACTCACTTCCCATCCATCCTCTTAAAAAAAATTATTACTATTATTATTAAAATATTTTAAGACCATTAAATTATGTTTTTTTTAGGTATTTTCTTGTTTTTTAGCGTATTTAAATCTGCACCCTAGTCGTCACTATAAATTAGGTAAAAAATTATTTAATATAATATAATTACGACGAAAAATGAAGCGTTAACATTATTGTCTGTGTGAAATATATAAACTTTAATAGTTATGATGTTTATAAATATATCGTTACCGTGATTTTCATACATTGTTTCGTTTCAGTTTACTCGTTCTTAAATTGCATATTACGTCCGCAGAAATATGTAGATACTTATAGGCATTATAAATTATATTATAGGTATTATTGGTTATCTATAATTCTTTCAGGTTTATTTTAAGTACAATGTACATATACGTATTATATTATTATTAATATATGCTACGCGGAGGTGTCTTGCCGTTTCTTTAATATAAACACATGAGTGATGAGAATATTATCTTACAAAAAAATAATAATGGAGATGACATTGAAAACATAAGTTTATTTTTCACCATTTTTATATCATAAAATTCTGAGTAATAAAAAAAAATAAAACTAATAATCATGTTCAAACGGAATATTTAGAAAATAATACATTTAAATTTATCTCGCAGAGACAATTTTTGATTTGCTAAGGCAAAAGATCTATTAAATTTGTCTAAAAAAGAATAATATTTAAAAACGCTATATTATGTATAAAATATGAGCGTAAGTAAAAAATAGTTTTGGAGGTCTGAGCTGTTTTATATATTAATATATAAAAATTGTATGTTAATATTAATTAATAATATAAAAATATAAAAAATTGATCATATCATATAAAAATAAAAACCAATAATTTCAGAGGTGTTTGTCGTTTGAACACCAAACTTACATTATTAGTATATTTATACACATAATATAAAGTATTTAATACTTCCAATTTAATAATATTATAAAAGTATTAAAGTAAACCTACCTAATAATGTACATCTTGTGAAACAGTATTCTAAATCGTATATTTGGAAAAGTTGCGTTATTTTGCACCCCAATGTTTAAATTTTCAAAAAATTAATTCACCATAAATCGTACCAAATTTATACCGATTTGTACTGTGAATTACAGAATTTGTACCAAAACATTTTCCTCAGAGAAAGAAATTTTTCCTCCGTGGTGCTGTATTCAGATTAATATATAAATTAACGTTCATTGTCCTAGGTATTATCGAGTATTTTTTTACTCTTTTTTAAATTTTTTTTTCATAGTATGTTTTTTTTAGTCAAATCTGTTCATTCGCGACCGAAATATGACTAAAAATAGATATTATAATTATAAATAATAATAATTATAATAATAAAATGTATATTATGCACAATTTAAACCATCCGACTAGTGTTGTCATGAAGGTCCTCACTTTTCACACACGTGTGTACTCGAGAACGTAAATTATTATTATTGCCGTATACTAACGATTAATTTAAAAATAAGAAATAAATGTAAATTTCCCTTCCCTCTTATAACCGCGTATAGTTATCATAAAACGAATAATATATTATTAATCATTGTTAAATTGCGAAATGCGTATTCTATACATATACGAGATTTATTTATATTTTTCGTAATTTATTCCCGCGTGTAATCAGATACTCATGTTGATTTTTTTTCATTCTCGGACAATATTATTATTTATTTAAAATAATAATATTACTATTATTATTATTATATAGCTGCAATATTGGCATAGGTAATATATATTATAAAAACTTAAACTAAACGTAATAAGCGTCTTCTTCACCTTATATTACACTGATTAATAATAAAAATTATACACGCATTTGGCACATTTAGACAAAACAAATAAATACATTGTTTAAAAACAACTGGTTCTACTATTGTTATAATACTCGTATAATATACGTTAAGTATTTAGACGCTATCAAAAATCTAATGTTGAAATATCCTAAAACTTATTTTCGTTTACAGACGATTCCCTAGCTATAAGGAATAAAAAGTACTATATTTGGATATTTTAAAATACTATTTGCATTATGTTTTCATGTCTATACCAATAATATTTTCTTGATAGACATTATAAAAAAAACTCGTTTTGAGCTTAAGAATTTCATCTTAAAAATAGTAACTAGATTTAAAGAAATTAATTTTGAGTTTGTTTTCGTCAACTTACGGATTATAGTTTTGTTTTGATAAACTAAAGAGTATTCTTGCTTTTCGATAAAATCAGATAAAATATGATGTCATGTATATTATAAATTAATGACTTTCGTATAACATATTAAGTGTTTGGACTAATAATAATTTACAATTATTCTACACATACATTTTAGGTAGGTATCTCTGTAGAATTATTTATTTTTTTACGTAATTGTAGTGTAAAACAAAATAAACATAGTATTATACATTAATATACGTGAGTGGTCATTATTTTCGATATTATTTATAATTTATATGTGATAGAACAAAAATGATTTAAAACTCGTAAATTATATTTTAATGTTTTAGTATAAATACAGTTATTTAAATGAATACTGTTTTATTATTATTTTTAATTACTTCCATTCGCATAATATAATAATGCGCAATATAAATATTGCATTAATTTAACACGCATTATTAAACATAATAATAATAATAGGTATATGTTTAGAATAAAATATTCGCATTAACATCATAAATAAATTATTAAAAAAATATTATCGATTAGATAGGCGTATAAAATGTATTTCCTCACAAAATATTGAAATGAAAATACAACTGAAAGCTAAACATTTATTCGTAGAAACTGAGTTCTGTGAACATATATTATTTTGTGTATTACTAGCCAAGTACTATGTTTAGAAGATAAGCTAAGGGGAAAAAAATGCCCATTTCTCGAGATCGTAATATTGTTTTATATTTTTTATTTTATTTAACTAAATTACGTATTGTATTAAATAAGTATTTACATCAAGTATTGACATTTCTATGGGAATTGGTTCTATTTTAGTGGCTCATAAAATGTTTTGATTTGTATAACCATGTCTACGAGAGTAATCATATACCATCAAAATATGAAATAATAATTGTTATTTTGAACATTTATAGTTTTTAAACATTAGGCGAAGAACTTCAACGTTATTAAAACGTTTACAATGCAAAGAAAAATAATAAGAGCTTAATCCTTCCCACCACAGAATTCGTCAACGCTACGGATGAGAACCATTTACGTAGAACCTAATAAATTGGCAATAAAAAATTGTTTTCAGACGCTCCAAAAAAAATAAAAAAATCCAATTAAATACTCCACCTCCACGAGCATGTAATGTGTTATAAATTCTCTACCGATTAAGTAAACCAATATGGCGACGGCACGCGGATACGCGATGCCAAAAAAGGATTAGAATATATTCATCGCGTCCGCCACGACAGTGATGAAGGCGGTTATTATAATAATTCAATCGAAAAGATTGATTATGGCTTTTCGAAGTAAGTCGCGAACACATAATATAATATTGTATATTATCGTTGCCGTTCATTTATTACACGCGTCCTGGAAGAGTGGTGTGGACAAGGCGGAAAAGACAAGGAAGCGGAAGAAGAAAGTTTTGGAGTTTTTGTTTATATAAAAGGTCTCCCCGAGAGGGACCGTTCATTCGCACAAAAGATAAATCTCTACCAACAATATATATATATATATATATGTACAAAATATAACCGTGGTCGTGGTATTATCGGTAGGTTAGAGTAAATACTATAATAGTACGCGGCAAGAATACGCTGAATGGGACTCCGGTGCGGTTCAAAGGTTTCAAAAGCTTCGAATAAAACACCTTTCCTATACCGAAAACCCAATCAGCTACCGTGCCTATATACCCTCCGATGATTTTACCCACACCGTCAAAAATACGAGATACACACACACACACACACACACATATATATATATATATATATATATATATACCCTACATGGTTAAACACGCGTTTGTAATGATGGACCGCGACCGGGGTAAAGGTTATGCGTTATTATATATTATGTCTCTATAATATTATGCAATATGTTGTACTAAAAGTATGTGCGTAGCTGCTAAAACTTCTCGACCCTAAACCCGGTCACTGGTCACCAAGTACCACCTATTTATATGTTTTTTACCAGTTTCGCTAATGCGGTTTTCAAATAATTTATTACCCATCGTTACTCCTGAGCAAGTTCAACAATATTACTAAGCCCAGAACATTTATGACGAATAATATGAATTATTTTTCTCGAAAATTATGAAATCAATCATTTCAAAGTAGTCAAAAATAGTGTATCTAATAATCAAAAATAGGGATATTCGTGTGTTTAATATACAGTATATAGTTACTATAAGATACCAATCGAAAATAAACTTTATATTTTCTAAGTATATAAAGTACATCGTTTAATATTGGTATCATTGAATTGTACATCCATAATAATTGTATGCAAAATTTAATGAATCGTCATACTACAAAGATTTTTGGAATAAATTTAACGTTTAAAATTTAAATATACAAAAAAATACTTATACCAACATTATTTAATTAAGTCTTCGATGTTCCTCAATCAACACTAATTAGTAATTACTTAATTATTATGCCGTTCACATACTATATTGTATTAATTAAATAGGAGCATACTAATAGGTAATAGTGAATTCTGTAAGTTTAATCTTTCATTCGAATATTATCGTTTAACATAATTTGAATTATTAACATTACGTATATATAAGCGTACCTGAATTTTAATGAATCTCATTAATAATATTTTCATATTTGGTTATTTTTAAATAAAAGAAAAAACAATTCGTTATATTGATACGTTGTGGTTTGTCGTTAATTTATTTGGTTTCGAAATTAAAAATATAAATTGATTGTCAAAGCTGTAAAAATTTCACTTTGTTTTAATTAAATATCATAATAAGAATGATAATTTTTAAAAAACGTAGTTATAATAATGTATAATGGTAATTAATTTTCACAAAAAAAAACTTTTAAATTAATTTAATTAATTTAAAAAATATATATTATTATAATATCTACAGTTTTTACATACATGATACAGCATCGTCTTAATAAAATATTGTATAAATTACCTTAATGAAATACAATAATTGTCTAAATGTACTATACAGCAGTGTTCAAGTATAAACAAGACGAAAATGGGATTAGGTATAATTATGTAAAAAAATATAATTATAATTATAATTACCTGTTAGATAATAATAATTAACAATTATAATAACAACCAGTTGATTCTGTTTTAGTGACGTTGACAACTACGCATGATTGAAATAAGTTTACCAGATGTAACGTTAAATAACTAAATGGAATATATATCAATCAATCAGACTCAATACCTCTTATACAGGAAGGTGAGATATTTATGTTATACGTTTTCAATATCTTAATCGCTCTGTATAATTTATACTGTATAAATATATGTAATATCACTATATTTTCATTGATTAACCTAACAGATTCGATAATTTTCTTCATTATTGTTGTTAAAATCATTAAACTGATCGAAAATCGGTTGTAAAAACGTTATTCATTAACTATAATGGTTCTTAAGAATTAAATATTCACAATCAAAATATTCATTCCGCCAAACCCATTTTGGCGGTGGTAACACATAATATATATACGAGTATAATGTTTATATGTGATTAATATTATATTCGAACAAATATTTGGATATTATAATTATTAATAGTAAACAAACATTTTAATTTTATACTTATACAAGAAATATGCCTTAAAAATGTATTAACATTATTAATAATAATAATAAATACATAAATCATCTACGTTGTTAATAAATTGTTTAAAACCTATACCAATTTGAAAAAATTCTTGATAATTTATACAATTGTTAGACCAATTTTAACATTGCAAAACAAAATGTATAACTAACAAAAAATATATGTTATATATTTTAATAATACATTTTTAATTATAAATGCTATAATGGGCCTAATAATTGTAAAAATAAATAAAAATATTTTCACATTTTTATAATTTTGAAGTCATTTTTTTCTATTCGTGAATTTTGCCCACGCACGTCAAGAATTTCTTGTAAAAATAATATGCTATATAGCTAAAATTATAAAAAAAATTATATTATTACAACAAATACGTTTTAAATTTATTTATAGTTATTTGAAAAATGTACATAACCGTAATTACATAAAAACATTATTAGATATTTAGATACTTATCCTCCAAATAGTTGATTGTGGTTTTTTTATATACGAGTATAAAAATGCTTCTTATTTTAATTCGTATATTGAAACTAAATAATTTCTGTATCACTATATTTTATGTATATTTTCTAAATATCCTATATATAATAATATTACAAATAAACGCATATTTTAATCATTGACACCTTTCGCTTTACGGCCAAATCAAACATATTTTATTATACAGTACTGTAAGTCTGTAAATAAGTTTCTTTTTTATAAATAAAAAAAATCATTGAACGGATTATAAATTGTTTTATACCATAATCCGATTTCAATGATATTTTTTCTTCGCGCTCGTGAAGAATATATATCTTATGGATCTTCATGTAATATCATATATATATAATAAAATAATATTACATACAGAGTGATCAAAGTATTGTGTTAAAAATATAGTGGATATATAATAATGAAAGTGTTGCTTATTATTACTACTCTTTTGATAATAAAATTACATTGAAATTTTCGATCGGACAAACATAATAGTATACGTAAAAAAATTGATGATATTAATTTAAAATTATAAAATTACATATATAATTATATGATTTAACCGAATGCATAATTCATTAATATATAATTAAACATATTTTAATGAATTTGAACAAAAAATATTCTAGTTAGGAGTGTCCAGTGTTCAGTATCATATTTTGTACGAATATACCTAACAATTGTAAAAAAAAAAAAAAAAAAAAAAAAAACGTATAACGGCCTAATTCATAATATGGCAGTTAGTAGAAAATATATTGATTTTTGATTTGGAAAATGCGATTAAAAATTAATTTTTAACGATTATCGATTTTCCGATTACTTATCAGTCGTATATACGATTTTTTATAATATACCTAGAAAATTGTAACATCCGTTTAATCGACATATTTTCTCTTTATATTTCATCGTACCTATTTAAATAAAGGAACTAAATACTTTATTACGATGTGAAATTAACATTAATTTAATATGCTATCATATTTCGATGACTTTTTTCACAATTATTTTTTGACCACGATAATAATAATATACCGTATAGGAAATCAATGGAAAAATCCATAGTAGCCGTTTCGAGAAACCGGTTTGCAGTGTTGCTCACCGTGGGATTTAAATATATTGTGCGATCGTCGTTGGCACTTTATTATCCGTAGCCCGTCAGATGAAATGCGCGCAATCGAAAAAACAAATAATAATAATAATAAGAATCTACCGTGTTCCATGCGAACGACATATAATTTGTATATTGTATATTATACGGAGTTTTATAATAAAATATGCATTATTTATGTTCTACTGTCACCAATAATTGGTTAAAAAAAAAAATTTTGTTTTTCTTAATGTGTGTAATAATATACATGCATTATAATATATTCATAAAATGATTCATCAATGTACTTCGGTTCACGATTTACGTAGAAATAATGAATTTTTATGTTGTAAAAAAAAAAATCAATCTCTTTGTATCTAATCAGAACGATAAAAATTGATTGGAAGATAATTTTTACAACAAAAAAAAAAAAACCATCTAAGCAAGTTCATTATACTTGAAACGAATAAGATCGTTGACACTATTCTAATTATAATTTAACTGTATCGACGGTTCGTAAATTACTCTCTCGAGGACTTAATAAATTCAAGTGAAAACTACATCCAAATAATCTGTATTTTATAATCTGTATATTAGGATCCAGAATAAACCAGAACAAATCGATAACGATTGATGCGGCATTCTGAAAATATCGATTATATCAGCAGCATATTATACAATAACTGCAGTCTACTTAAATCAAATATGTTTAATTATCAAATTTTGACCACCTAAAACAACAACCAATAAGCGTTTACAAAATATGAAACACCCAAACAATTTAATTGGAATATAATTTGTACTTTTTTCTTTATTTCGCATATTAAAACGAAAAAACTGCTATAATAACGTAAAATTTCAATCGTTTTACGTTCTATACAAAACAGTAAACAATATATTATTATAATTTATAATAGTCACGTTAGTCATATATTTTTTATTTGTTTTTATTATTAGTAGTAATAAATAATTTGTTTTATGTTCCCATAAAAGTAGTTAAGTATATGTGCAACGTATATATATATATATTTATATATATATATTATTATTATTATAGCATAAATTAAATTTCCATAATATATTCCATAAACATATATTAACCTTTTTAAACACATTCCCAAATTTATTCTTAGGATAATGATCAACTTTAGGGCGAATTGAAATGTGTTCAATACAATGTATAATTATTATAATTAGTAATAATTAAACGGTCGTTTACAAAATGTATTTTAATTACAAATTATTTTAATGTAAATAATATAATTTTTCGTATAGGTAACTACCTCAAATTCTAGAATTCTATTTAAACGATTATCTTAATTTACATTACTGTTTACCGTGCATAAAAGATAAATATTGAATTTATAAATGAATATTTATATTCGAAAATAATAACACCTTATACAAGTCAGTACTATTTTATTGTATGTTTTACATAATACAATAGACTGAAATACTGACAGTATTAATTTCAATTATCAAAATACTGGGATCATCAAAATTATTGATTCTTTTTCTGATCTTTTGTTGCTTCTTTAAAAAGTTAAAATTTTTGGTTGGTAAACATTAATTTTCAAATCAAATATATTTAATAATAAAAAATACCTAAAAAATGTTTAAAAAACATACATTTTAAAACATTTTAAATTTTAAATAAACAATGAAAATCCAATGAAACTATACTATTATATTTCTGAAAATATACAGAGTAACCCGATCTATTTACTAATTGCAATATCTCCGCGAAAAATTAAAAATTTTGTATGTTGTTCTTTCAAATATTATTTTGGCAACCGACTATAATATTACCTTTATTACTTGTTTAGTCTCATAAAAAGTAAAAAAATAAAAATATTAACTGTTTGTTTTTTAAGTTTTGTAAAATTTGAAGATAGCCATTTTAAAGAGTATATTTATATGTGTGAGTAAATCACAATTAATACATAATATAAAATAATATAATATAATATTCATAATCATAAAATTATTTTATAGATACCAGTTTGAGATCAATAGGATAAAACATTGGGACTGTATGTTCCTTGGTCCCTCAAATTGAGTTTTTATTCTATAGAATTCATATCTAATTAATAAAATATCATGTATATTTTTGTTCTTATTATAGACATAAGAGTGAAATTTATAATATTATTAGGCCTAAATTAACAACTGATGATAACGTACACATTCAATATATAATACTGAATAATTAAATGCATTGACTTTTATACTATTTTTAGTATATTATTATAATTTTGTCGCGTCGTTAACGTTAGTTTTATATTAAATTGTATTAATAATATTATGTTTTCAACAAATGTTATTATGTACTTCAATCTTTTACTTGTCAATATTACTAAGGTCAGGTTAACCAATAGAACCTAATTATCAGACGTGGTCGTAATTTTTATTCAAATATTCTAAAAATATTAGAAATAATTATTTTAAAAAATAATGATCTACTAATGAATAATGTAATTTCATGAGAAAAATATTAGATTTAAAAGAAAATTTGATAATATTACCAATTTTGTCATATTAACCACATTAACCATAACAAGCCCAACCATTTGGTAAACTATTTTTTATATATTTAGAACCATTTTCTTCCTCTTGACATGAGATTGGTGCAAGTCATGGTATATAGCTAATACCATGTCATTCAGAAGGGAAAACAGGCGATGTAAAACTATTAGTTAGAAACTTTAAGTAGGTACTATTTACTATTATATTATATTAACTATGGTTCTGTTATTTTTTTGTTTGAACAATTTAAATTTATTTCGAAATTAATTAATTAAAGATCTTACGGACTAAGTGAATATTATTCTGATAACTGATAAATTATCGATTTTTGACAAAATTGATTTCTTTATCCACTTAGGCTATAGAGTGTTTCGAAAATGTAAAAAATTAATATTTCATGAAAATAATAATATTTATAGACTAGCTTTCAAAACATATTAATATTTTGTGAAAACGTAAATTATATTTTGAAAGATAGAAAGAAAGAAAAGATGGTTAATATTATAATTATTTTATCACGTACTCGTCAATATACAATATAAGCATGGTGAGTTATTGTGATGTTAAGTGAGCGTTTAAAAATTAAAAAGTGAATGCCATTAATAGCATGCATATAATATACTGCAATAATAACATGTTAGCTAACTATAGTTAAAAAAATAAACCATTAACTCTTGCACCATTATTTAAAAACAAATCATGTATAATTACTATGTCTAACAAATTAATATAATATACTCGAGAAAATATGATAAAAGTACTTATATGATAATTGAATAACTACTAATATTTGGAGGAGTAAAAAGTTTTAATCAAATTTAATGTGAGTATATCAAAGTAACGATTTCTCGGTTAACGTTAATTATTGTTCTGCATATTTAAACCATAAAATGCAGATTGTTTGTCTTTATATGATTTATTAAAATTTGATAAAATTGATAATATTTTTCACATTTGTTCAAAACCGTATTTATGGTGGGGCCAAGGAGGACAATTGCCCCTCCTAGTGGAACGTTGGAGGCGGTAAATTATTATAAATTTATTTTTTGTGTTTAGGTATTATTTAATAATTATGGTTTATAAATCATAATTAAGTAAAATGTTTTTTGTCATAATATATATATAAATATGTTATAGTTAGTTCATAGTTGTATAACGAAAACGTGATACATTTATGAGTTATTTCACTCAACTTAATATGTGTATTAATTAATATTATTCAATATTCTGTAGTTTTATAATGCATGAAAAAGTCTTCAATTAAAGTAAGTGATTTTTTTATTATAAAATATTTAATATTAAAATGGTAAATATTTATCAATTTTTTTATTGGTATGTGATTAAATAACAATAATTCAATAATTGGTATTTGGTAATAATATTCATACCTACTTATAAACACTAAGTCTTTCAAAAAAAAGGTGCGGAATTAAAAAAATGCCCTGGGACGCCAAAATTCTAAATACGACCCTGCATTTATTTATAATTATAATATTATGTGCCTATCTAACAACTTATTAGCATTATTACTCTGAGTTCTGAGATAATAATATAATATGATTATGATTGAATTTATCGCAATAATTAAACTAATCGAATAAGTTAAATTCGCATAGAAAACTAATAATTATATTGACTGATTGCAATTATATTACTATTTCTATTACTGCCTAACTAAAGACAGTATATAATATATATTTTTTTGCTGTTGAAAACTAACACTTATTTTTTTCTCTTTATATAGTTTATAGTATACCAGCTCGGAAATTCATATTCGACAAAACACTTTCCGAAGTTTTCACGCGCCAGATAAATATGTTTTGTTCGCGTAACTAATTAAAATTCGCGGATACGTCACGCGATTGTCATATTTATTTATTATTGTTGATGAAAACTACCATAAAAGTACTACTGAAAATGCTAATTTACAACTTTACCGCAGCCTGTTGATCGCAATCTTTTAAGTTAACGCCACACAATGGTCGGACAACTTTTAATTACATTTTAACGCAAGGCATTATTTTATATTATAACATTTAATTTGCATACATTCAATTGCAGTTCACCGTCAAATTATATTGTATATTTGTATATACATTTCCTTTATTATTATTATTATTCAGATATAGTTACACATTTAAAATGTCAGTCGTTGTTTACTGTTTATCCAAATGTTTATATCGTCGTATGTTTGTGAAATACTAATTATGATTATTACCTTAATGTACTGTATTGTCACAATTCACAACGTATAACTGGTTATAACCATTATGGGTAAAGTACATGTAGAACAAGAGCGCGAATACCATGGTTTATAAACAAATGCCAATACAATGAATGAGTTTTGTAAATATGAATGGATTTGTTAACATTAATAAGTAGGTACTATATGCACTTGCGTTCAATTCATTTTACATATTTGAATGTGAATGTGACTTCGATAAAAAAAAAAACCTTTACTTATTTTATTAAAGAGTTAATACAAACTAATTATATAATATAAGAATAATTTAAATAATTTATTAACTTTTTATAATTGCATGCTCAACAATTATTTATCTGAATTAAAATTAAATTAACGTGGATTAGTCAATTTTATTTCAAATTCCGTTGTAGACGTTTTATTATTCTACAAAGATAATATTTAAAAACGCATTCAAGATTGCCATGCTGTTCTAAATTATACTTAATTATTTAATGATGCTTTTAATATTAAAATTTAATACATTTTTTCTCATCGGATTTTAATAGTGCAGTTTGTCCAGAAAACTTCGAACAAAATTATTCTTGTATAAAACTTTTTCTTACTAAATACAAATAACTTTAAATTAGAAAACGATCAATATATTAAATTGAAACCAAAAAGTTTCTTTGGATATTTATATCGTTTAATGAGTATTCGTTCATGAACATTGATTAATTAATTCTGAAATATATTCATACAGATTGCTTGAAATGTATTCCTATTTATAAACTTGGCTACAATGATTTACGTAGAATTTGTATTCAATTGTGTTAGATGTGATTATAATAATAATTTAACATGCCTATTCAGATTTGGCATCTGTACCTCAAATCCTCAACTATAAACCCTGGTTTAAAATTTTAATAAACAATTACATAATTCATACGTATAGAAACAATTAAATACTATAATTGTAGAACAATACATTTTACAAACTCACTAATATTTATTTAGGTATTTCATAAAAAGTAATCATTGATCTAAACGTCATCATTTCCATGACAAATAATGGAAAAAAAAAAATGTTTTTTAAATTACAATAAATGCAGTGTATTTTTTATTTTATTTTTTATACCAATGACGACAACAAAAGATAAATTCGGTATTTTATTTATATATATTAGTATTAATTTTAGAAGCTTTGTCGGTTCGTAAAAAAACATAATGCCTACACATTTATTATGTTAATATAATATAATAGGTGTAGGTATATACCTGGAGCTCGTTATCGATCTGGTGCGTCTAAATAATACAAAAAAAATGTGAAATAATTAATTAAATGCGTCGAGTCGCGGTGGGCGGATGATGAAATATATAAAGGAAAAAATACATAATTCGAAAACAGTTTTTGTCCAATTCAATTGTCGCGTTTGACTATTTAAACGGGGAAAGACTGGGTATTTGGTATTTGGTATACTATAGTATATTGCTGTTGCTGCGAGACCTGTGGATTCTCACGTGTACATTTTGTGTAATAATTGTGTATTTGTCTGTACCGGTCGTCCGTAGGCAATTTGTCAACGGTCATTTTTGACTCGAAGATTTTCGTGTTTCGGGTTCGGAGAAGAAAAAAAAAAAATGTAAATAAAAACTTATGACAAAATAAAAGAAATGACTACGACGACAACAGATTATCCACCGATACCGCGGTTACCAGGATAATTTATCTTTACCACATATACGATATACCTAGTTATATATTATAGTCTCCTCTCTCTGCAGAGTACCTAGTCGTCGG
Source organism: Eriosoma lanigerum (assembly GCA_013282895.1). Taxonomy (NCBI): domain Eukaryota; kingdom Metazoa; phylum Arthropoda; class Insecta; order Hemiptera; family Aphididae; genus Eriosoma; species Eriosoma lanigerum. The sequence goes on from CM023359.1 coordinate 26,674,702, forward strand.
TTCTGGTGCGATATTAATGGTCTTTCCGGAATTAAATTGATTAAAAAAGAAAATAAGAAACAATGGACGTGCTCTTATAAAACATAATATCAGAACCGTGTTTTATATTTTTTTTGTTTATTTTGTATATTTCTTTTCCCTCTGCCCGGGGCACTATACATACGTAAGTGTATATACAGAATGATCAGAAGTTAACCTTAAAATAATGATAGGAATCGCATACGCTTCCAATGTTATCTCCATTATATTTAATCACCCTGTATAATGTATATCAGACCAATGTTGCTCAATCTGCAATATTCACGTGAATAATTACTACTATGTTACGTGAACAATAAATATATGTATAAGTTGTTTATGACGTATATCAACAAATATTACGTTAATATTCGACGTAAATTAGTCATTTTCGAGTAAGTAAATATAATTTATAATTATTATATTATATACAATGTATACGTACGATTCATAAATTATTTTTGTTATGAAACAGTTAGACTTATAATGAGTATAAAATCAGTACAATATTTTTTTTTTATTCACTTTGTAAAGATTACATTTGTATATGTTTTAAATACATATTTCGAAAATTATTTTCCTTTTTTTAGAATACCCTTTTATAGAGAGTAAGTACGGGTTTTCGTGAACTCCTAAAAATTTTGGCAGTCAGTACTTCCAAATTTATAATCTGTTGATGTATAGTTAATGTATATACATCGGGATTCATTTTGTTCGTTTGCCAAATCAACTTGTAAGAATCTATACAATATGCAAAGTAAAATAACATTATAGAGGTACTCGGTGATTTGTGTTTCCAACCAGTCCATGGGTCGTCATCGTATTAAAATATATTAATGAACATACAATAATTATATAAAAAACAAGTGTTTAATAATGTTTTACGTAGGTACGAAATAATAATATCATATTGTTGATAATTATATAGCAGTCGATATCGATTAGTACAGATTGAACGCTGTTTGTTCATAAGAAAGTAATAATACGGCGATCGACTCGGTCTGGTGGTAATTATTTACTATTCTTGTTTCGTTTTGTCATATTTACGACCGGGTATACAGCTGAAGAATGATTAAAAAGGTTCATCAAACTCGTTTTCTTCATGTATACGGCGTGTCTAACATATTTTAATCGTTTACTTAGAATATTATATCGTCTTAAAAAAAAAAAAAAAAACAATAATTATATACGTGTTAAACTGTTAACAGATTATGTATATATACATCACAAAAAAACTTTCCTATTGGGTGTAAAATTATCATTTTCGTGTTAACAATATAGTAAAACGTGCGTAAAAAATTTAAGTAATAAATATTTTACTAAAATAGTTATTATCGTACGAACATAATCGCGCGTAAACAATTATATTATTATATAAGTACAGGGTTGTATATATTAAACATGCTTACCCTACTTTTATCTTTAATAATGCATACATATTTTGGTTATCATGTTTTTAATGTTTTTATAACCTAACCGTATTGAAAAATACGGGTATTAAGTAAATTAAAATTTCTTAAACACAAATTTTCATAATATGTATTATTAAAGTACACAATTAATTATTATTTCCATATATTTATTATTATCCAATTTTGTTTATAATTTATTATACATATTATTATTTTACAAACATGATCAGTGATTAAAGTGAATAAACATCTAAATTCTATGTGATAATATTTATACTTAATAATAATTGCATATCTACATTTGTTTACTAGACTTATATATATTGTCCATAAAATACCCAAAAACAAAAAGTGAAGTCATAAATATTATTTCTCTGTAATTTATTTAATAAAAAATAATTCATGATAATATTTATACTATATTATATGGAGCTAATAGAGAAATTACAAATACCTCATCAATAATCGTATGAAATATCCATTGGTATTTTTTTTTAAATAGCTAAAAATAACGATTTTTTTTCTGTTAATTTCGAATAATTAATAACAAAAATAATAAATTAGTAACAAAGTGTAGCTTATTTTGTTTTTGAGTTGTTTTTTTTACAAACCACGCACCTTTTTTATTTCTTTACAATTTACATAAATCTCACGCACATGCTGCCTACGCGTCTTCCGAACTGGGTTGTCAGACTTCTATAATAATAATATATCCGTTTTTTTTACTACTTAAATTTTTTAACGCAAATCTGCGTACAATTTTACATTTTGAAAAATTCATGTTTGCAGTCGCCCTTAAAGATGTGAGCCAACTTATACTGCCTTGGGATCTGATTAATTTTGCGTTTAATAATTTCATTTAAATGTTTTAAATTTCATGGATTGTCGACGTACACGAGTGATTTGAGATATCTCAATAAAAATAAATCAAACATCGACAGATCAGGAGAGTGAATATTACCAAATTTAAATATTACACGACCGGTAAACTGTTGCCGAAGTGTCGCAATCAATTTTCCTGGTATTGTGTTATAATATGTCACTGTGGTTTAACTTTCTGAAATCATAATATGTTTCTCAAATCCATCCTTCGGTGGCGAAGTTCAAGAATTAAAAACCATTTAACATCTTAATGTTACTATCAAAACTAATAATGACAGTTGCAGCATCTTTTTCATAAAGAAACGACTCCAATATTCCTAATAGCACACGACATATTTATATTTACATACAGTTTACAACATTAAAAAGAAATTATTGAACATGAAATTAATCAATTCTCACGGCAGATGTTAGCTCACGTAGTTCGAAACTTAAAAGAACAAGTGTAATCTTAAATTTTTCAAAAAAATCTTCTCGACATAGTTTTTCTTGGGTATACAGTAAAAAAAAAAATATCCTAAAACAATTTTTTCATACTTTAATTCGACTTATAAGAAGTTTTATTTTGTTATAAATAAAGTTTATTTTCTGAGTTATACTTATTAAAAACTATGAGTTTTTCATGGCGAACACTGTATAAAGCTTGTATAAGAGTGGTATAAAATTTAATCATTAATTTACTACCTATTAGTTATTTTTTTTTTACACCAAGCTCAGCCTATTTTTATACGACCTGTAAATAATGTTAAGTAATACATTATTTTAAATTTCATGACAAATTCCAATTTTTCGTTGGAAACTTTTCTTATAAATATATTATATTCCAACTGTTATATTAATTTGAATTTTAAAAAATACGACAGTGAACGTATATTACATTGAACCAGTCTCTTACTATTATAACATATTATACAAATAACTATTTTTTTATATTATAGTCATTTTTTATACTGATTTTTAAATTAATGGTACCAACGAAATATGTTTTAACTACATACCGAAAAATGTCTTACTTCGGACCATCGCAATATCACCTCTATGATATTAAAATGTGTGAATATTTTACATACATCGTTTGTATTGTGAATATTTTTGCGAATAATAATTACATACCTATTATACTATTACACATATTATATTATAGTATAACAGTTTCAATGTAAAATTTTGGTAATTTATTATATATATTATTTTGATTAAACGTTGCAGCTTACAGCTTCGTATAGATGTCTAAAAATATATGGTAATTACTCGAAAAATATTATGTCAAAGCTAGGTCAATGAACCGAATACACTAAGAGAAAATTAACGAAATTATAAATATTATAATATAACACCACCACATGGTATTATTAGTGAATGGGTATTAACCTACGTTTGTAGTTTTTTTTTGTGTGTGAAGGCAAATAATTAATTATGAATGTTAATTTTTAAGTTTCTACATTAATTTAATTTTTTACTTTGTAAAATGTATATATTTACGAGTATAATATACTAATAATAGGCTATATAATATAATATGGTATATTATATAGTATATATTCCAAACCTAATTTTTTTTTTACTATACCAATCTTTTTTTGTAAAAAGGGACAAAACTCTATAACTACATTACTACACTTCATCCACATTGCCATCGTTTATTGTAACAAGTTATTCACAGAAGGTACTTTATTCAAATTTACTCATATAATAATCTCATTTAGGCAGCTTAACCTATCTCAAGCTTGGCAGAATAACTAATCTATGCCGCATTGGTGCTCTGGCTACATCTGTCTTGCCAACTGTTTATGATGATTTATTTACAATTGTAAGGCCAAAATTATATTGAGAGATATTGTGTCATAAGCTTTCAAATGTAGAAAGAAATGTAAACAAACAATAAAAAATCAACGACGAGGACAAGCAATAAGAGGAAGTAAATAGTACTGTAGTTAAAAATTACGCCATAGTTTCAAAATTGTTAAAAAAATGCTTATATTTGTTTTGACCTTACTATATTTCCCGAATATATTTATATCTAACCTAATTATAGTTAAAGCAAGTTTACTCATTTTTATTTTTAATTGTTCTAATTATACATTTTATGAAAGAAAATAATACAATTTTGTGTGTATAACTATAATACATTACGCATGGGTACGAGTGTCAATAGTAAAAAAATATGTAAATTTTCAGAAAAAAAAAACAAATCATATACGATAGCATTTCAAATGTGTATGTTATAATATATCGAAATTATTTTAATTGGAATTCAGTTTAATGAACAAATGTGACTGTTCTACAGGTACGCGGCGAACGCTGAAATACAAAACAATGTAGGTAAATTGAAAAGAGACGACGCGGCGCGTGATTGTTGCGGAAATGGAGATTATGCATTGATACAAACTGAATTGTTATAATTGCTAAATGTTTTCCGCAGTGCATACAAAGCGATAAGAGAGCCCCTCGCTCGTAATCCGATTGATAGCACAATATATATGTTATGTACAACTAATATATATAACTGTGCAACAAGAATGTATTTTATATATGGGATCTATAATAACTACCTTCTTTTTATGTATAATTTACTATAAATCAGATTTTACTTTTTTTAGAAAGGATAAGAAATTTTATATAACAAAGATTGTACTCCAATATACGTATATATACTACATACCTAGTTAAATATTTTGCGTCAACAGGTAAACTGTGTGTGTGTACCCACATAAAACATTAAACTTACGTTTTACACATGACATGAACGGTCAGAGTTTGATTATACCTTAAAATTATATTTGAAAACTTAAAAATTACCACTTGATTTTAAATCTATGAAGAGGGAGTTTAAAAAATATTAAATTTCCTAATTGTTTTAGAATTTGGTATATATAATAGAGTCTCCCAGATTTAGAATATTTTAAAATATTTCCGCTAAAAATTAACACTTTTTAAAATTATTTTTTAGGTAATTGGCTATAACATAATATTATATTATTATATAATAGAACTTCTTTTTTTTTCTTTTTTTTTAAGTGGTTAAAAATAAATAAAAACAATAACTTATTAATTTTTAACTTATAAGACATTGAGAATAGCCTCATAATTAAAGTGTTTATTTTTATGACCATTTTGATGATGTATAATTTCCTAGTTTCAAAATGACGATTTTTGAGAATTATTTTCATTTAATTGGAAAATGATATATTCTATATTTTTTATTATAATAATTTAATATTGTATATATTACATATTATTTTCTATATTAATAAGCCTCATAATTGATAACACAATTTTATATGTATAATAAAGATCGATTGACAGACTGTTAACAGGCGTTTAATCAGGTATCATTAATTACTAATTAGTAATTATATTATTGATTAAATAATTTTTGCATGTCATAATAGTTAATGTTATATTTGTTTAAATAATTATAATTCTTAAATATCGCCATCTTGATGACATTATAGTCAAAACGTCAAAATTTTCATAAAAATATAGGTCTTTAATTAGGCTATCTTAAAATTTCCCAAAACATAAAAAAATGTATATTTTATATCTTGGAAGTGACGTCTTTTCTTTTTTTATAAAAAAAGTAGTAAAGGTAATATCTTATCATATTTCCTACTTAATAATTAAAAAAAAAAGTTCTAAAATTGAATTTCATCGGATATATTGTAAAAAGTAAATTGCAAGAACATGCTGTAGTATAATTGTGGTTTATAAAGTTTGTTTATGTTATTTATGTTTCTCTATTTTCGCGTCTTAAGACGGGAATATTTCTGTAACATAAAATGTTGCATATTATAAAGGTAATAATAGGTTTGATCGACCTAATAACAAATTGGGTTTAATAGATTTATTATAAAATATTAATTAGAGCTTATAAACAGTGGAAACTTCAAAATATTGTGTCAATAGATACTATTATAATGGTTAATTACATTTCGTATTTATACTAAGTTAAAAGTCATATTTAAAAATAATTATAACAAATCGTTTATTCAACTTTAGTTAATTATTTACTCGTTATTATTTATTAAATATAATATAATAATTATAATTGATGCGCGTAACAAAAAAAGTTTAATAAAAAAAAAACTCGGTTTTACGACGAAAGTCACGATATAACACTAACGATATTGTGGAAACGTCGTATCCAATTTTCGAATGTCCTATGACTTCTCCGAGAAATTCGATACGGTATTTTGTCAATCGTAATTTTATTTTTCACATTTACTCTGTTAGGTTCACAGGAAATCACATCTCAACAATAAAACAACAATAATAATAATTGTGCGGTCACATCGCAGCAACGCCGGTCGCGATTTGTCGTACACGCGCGCGGGACGGGGAGGAAGCCGATTAATCAAAAATACGCTCTCGGAGAAGGAACTGTTCTCAACAGGAGTCCTGACGCTGGAGCTGCCAAGTCCTGTCCGGAGCCCCCATGCCGTGGCCGAGTCCACCACGCGCTCTGCCGGCACATAAATTATTGTGTCTGCGCGTTATGAGAAGTGAAAAAAAAAAAAAAAAATTACACACGCCATACACATACAGAGTGATCGAAATTTCGCGTCACGAAAATTGTGTACGAATAACATTTTCGCACGTGCGTTTTCGATTTTATTCCCATCGTTTCTGTAACGCGGAGTCCTGATTACTCTGTATAGTTTATGTAGGTAACACACGAATTATGTACGCGAAACGGGCAAAATTAAAAATCGTGTCTTTCGTATGTAAATAAGGCTAAGTTCGGTTATAGCGAAATATCGTTTATGACGATTAATATCGTGATTGATATAAGGTTTCCGGCGGCGGCGGCGACGGCTCGTCGTGATAATTATACGTATTGTTGTTACGATGTTTAGGTAGTTGTTACATTATTGGTAACAAAATTACAGTATGAATTGACGACACCTCCAATCAACACTCTTTATAAATCTTATAATTTTTTCACTAGAATTTATTGAAAATATTATAAGGTTTAGATATCTAACTACATTTTCAATTAACTGAAATAAAGCTTATTTGGAATTTGTGTCTAGCAAAATCTAATAATAATGTAAGACATAGGTACTTTAAATTTACGTAACATTACGGTTGTCGATAAATATTTAATTTAATAATAAATTAAATTAATGTTTTCATTGTTGAAAGTAATTTTGTTATTTTGATAAAGTAAAAAAGTTTCGATGAATGTTATAGTATAATATATAAACACATATTGCACGTCATTGAACAGACTTGTTAACAAAAATTTAAAAACCATCGAAGACATTTAATTTGAAAAAATATTTGATGAAAACAATTATAAGTTTATTTTTTTAAATGCAATTCTTAACTAATAATAACATTACAAAATAATTTTAACTTGTCATATTATTTTTCAATCTTTTTAAAAAATACTAATCTATTTATAGTGCATATATATATATATAGGTTGGTACATATTACGAGTACATTATTTCGTATGTAACTATCTGGTTATCTAGTCGATCGTAGTTTATTATGCGACAAGCCGACAATATAATGGTTAGGTTAGGTTAGGTTAATCGTTAAATCGCAGTTAAATCACAGTTGGACGCGATGCACGCGACAGGAGTGGTCAGGAAAAAATGAAACTTATAACGACGTATTTACGAGTATACATAAGTCGAAATAGTTATAATATTATTATATCGAATACTTTTAATGTCGTCCTCATCAGAAATCCGCATGTACAATATTATAATATATGAATGGTTACGTCATTTATCGTGACCATTCTCTTTTCACTGTCATCCAAAGTAAATATAATAAAATGTTACATATTATTATAATAGCCTCATCTTCTTTTTTTCTTATCCTTTCCTATACATAGGATGATCAGAAATTCGTGGTACAACAATTTAATTTTACAACAACAAAGAAAAAAAAAATAGTGGTAAAACCGCATGATAAAAATATTAAATTTCCAAATTGTTATTGCAGTTAAATTAGATTAGAATATTTGTTCCTATTTAGAATTTACTTCTATTTTGCAAATTGAAACGGATGTGACATACAAATCTGAACATCCTATATATTATTGCTAATACTGGCGATCCCTTCACTCGCGAGACTATGTTTTCAATATATACGTTACGAATCTATTTCTTTTTTAACATACAGGTTAGGTATATTTTATTATATAATATGTTATTATTTTTATATTCACAGTATCGGAAATAATATACAATATTATATATACCTATAGAATGTTCCACTACCAAAATCGTATCCATAACTTATTATATATCGATATATTATTATCAAATTTCGTATTAAAGATAACTTATTTTATTGTAATTAATTTTCTAAATGTCATATCGATTCACTTAAAATCAAAATTAAAAATGTACAATTTGTTTTCATTAATTATAAAAAAAAAAAAAAAATAGGTAAACATAATATTGTAGACTTAGACTTAATTTTTAATTTTTATTGACAATTTGTCACTCGTGTACTTATACTCTTATTAGTTATAAAAAAATATTAATTTGTTAACATAATAAAAATATTAAGAGATATACTAAAACAAACCTTATGTATTTATAATAATATAAATTTATTAAATTATATAGTTCAAGAAAATTGAATACAATAATCTTATACTTTTTAGTTTAGGTTAAGTTAAATTAGGTTAACTAAAATCATTTAATTTAATTTCATTATAACAAAAAGCTAGGTAAATTATTATTAGAGACAATAAAAATATGAAATTAATCGGTATGAAAACGAATGTACCATATTATTTTCTGAAAATACGCAGCTCATAACTTTTCTTTAAAATGGTCAAAAATGAATACCTATGCCTAAGAGTATGTCTAAACCCATATTCAAAAAATATATTTCCAATTGGCTTTAATATTAATATGGAGCAATTAAAACTGAATCTGTTTAATATGTTAAATTACCTAAATATTATTATTTTTCTATGCTTTTTTTTATTTAAAAAAAATTCTATTTAATTTATATCTTTGAAATGTTCGTGTAATTGTTAATAATATTTGTAATCAAGATAACAAAAGTTTCACTCGGTGAGGCTTAATTATTTTTTTTGATGTCAAATAAAAATTAAATAATATTTTCCTCATCTTTGAATGTTAAACATCCTCTACGTAATATAATATGTATATTTTATCACTTGTTTTATCCCTTTGACGAAAGGATAGAACTTTAGGGTACTTTAAGAACACATCGGTATCATGCACACATTAAACAATAATATATTGTTTATTATAACATAGTATGTGTCGCTGCCGATGCCGATGCCCTTCCTATATAAAAAGAGAGAACTTCACATAAAGTATTTTAATTATATGGTCACTCTCTCGCGCTTGCACATAGAACGTTTTGATTTATATCGATAATAACGGCCGAGGTAAATTAAAAAAATAAAAGTATAAACAAAATTATATTCGGAAAAGATTTATAGTTTAATACACGGTGTTTAAATAAAGATATATATATATATATTTAAACCGAAAGACAGTGCAGTTACATACATACAGGATGATCAGAATTTCACGTTAAAAAAATATTGTAATTAACATAAAAACGTATGTAATCTACACGTTTTATTTAACACACAATTTTGATCATCCTGTATAAGTGGATAATTATTCGAAAGCCGTATAAAATATAATACGTGCAATGGGCAGATATTATGTATAAACTGCTCGGCTAATAGCGTCGCACAATTTTCGAAAGATTTCAACGATTGTGGAGAAGTCGGAGTTTTATAATAATATGATGTTACATAGCTGCTGCAGTTATTTTTTTACGGAGTGGTCAAGTTTCAAAAAAAATATCACACTGTATTTGTAACACTAATTTATAAACACATATTACTACTCAGTTACGTCGCCTTACTTTCGATTATTCTAAATAAATAAATAAATACTGAGGTTGTTAATGAAATATTAATAACTACTAAAAAAAAATCTTTCAATTCTTTCATAATGTGTTATCAATTATTAATTAGTACATCGATTACATAATAATAATAAGTGTACCTATATTTTTGCAAATCTCCGTGTATATTATTTAATATATTATGATAATATCTAACCTAACCATAAAATAAAATTTTGTGCTATACAGATATAGTGAAAATTTCAAACGATTTCAATTTTATCTCTATTATTATTTTTATGACACAATATTCTCTGATTAACAATGTAGTTATCCCGAATATCACCAGTAAAATATAGACTAGATTAAACAAATAGTATCTAGACTAGGTATATTGGTAAAATTATCTATTTTCTAACTATAGAACCTATATTATATAAGTACTAACTATACGAAAATGTATCTATATACATATGATTTTTTAAATATAAAATAACATTTGAGATTTATTATGCTATGACCTTTTTTTCTACTAATTTTATACTCTTCGTTTTTTCCATCTCCATTATTTGCACATGTATAAATGTCGATAGAGAGAGTGAAACGAAAATGTCGTTTTCTTGTATTCCCATAATTGAAGATTTTGAGTACTAAATTAAATTAACTCAATTTATTTTATTCAATTTTATCTTACTTCCGTTATTCTGTTTGACTTTGGCTTATTAAAACTTTTTCCGGTCAATTTTCATTTAAAAGTGTTTAGAACGGTGCATGCTTCGGTTTTTTTTTCGAAAATACTAAAATCGGTACTCCGTATTTTTTATATAAAAAAAAAAAAAACTGATAATCAGTAACTTTAAATATTCAAATAGCGAGTTATCATAACAAATATTTGATAAGCATTACAGCCGTACACGATATTTAAAAAGTGTTAGGTGTTTTACATAATATAACAATATGTTTTCTACTTGCAGACCTATATTATTATATAGATCTTATTATCTTATAGATAATAAGAGAAGAAATAAAACAATATTAAATGTGGTTAGTATCAAGTTCGATATCTAAGTTATGATGATACTGATAATGATATAACTACCTGGTAACATTGACAAAATAATCTATACCCAATGCTATAGTACACTAATCGTACATTTTAGAATAAAGCATTTTAATATTATAACATATTTTATCAGGCATAACACAAATATTAATATATAAATAATATTATAATATTGTATTGTATTATTTTATTAAGTTATATATAATATATTCTACTTATTTTTCTATTTGTTGTCAAATTGTAACAATAAAATATTATTTAGTCGTTGCAACAGGTGTTGAAAATAACGATCGTAATGAAATACATGGGTATTCGAGAAATCAAAAACCCACTCATGTTTAGATATTATTATATAGGTGTAACTATATAGGTATACGTATATAATTTATTCTAAAAATTAAGACTGAAAAATCATAAGTATCTATCAAATATTACATTATCATTACTTACCTATTTATAATATTTGTTTTATTATTATTTATTACATATATTTCTATAACGCCGAGCAAACTTAAAATAACAACTGAAATTTTAGTTAACATAACAAATTATTAAATATATTTAAATGTGTAAGTACCTACTGATAATATATATATATATATATATTTATTCATAATATTTCAAGAATCCTAATATTTTAATGTTTGTCTTAAATTATTAGAGTCGCTATTTTTAATCTGAATAAAAATATATTATTTTTCATTCAAAAATCATACATTATATTAAGTATGACATTATAATCACAGTAATCTATTCGAGCAGATATATAACAATAAATATTTAATTTTTTGAAAAATGTTTTAAGACAAAATTTTTCAATTATTTTAATTTGAAATTATATAGGTTACATATTATTACTAATATATTAATGTTATATTGTTAAGGGTATCTTATTAATTATTATCGAAAACAATTTCGTAACTAAGCGATTTACAGGATATACGATTATAACATACATATTACAAAAATTATAGTGATTTCATTATAAAATTATGATATAAATGAAAATTTACTATCGTTTGTACCTATATCTAGAGAGACTATAGATAAACGAATAGACTTATACTATAATCGATTTTTTTTATTATTATTTCAATGAAATAATAATTTTGAAGAAAATTAACTCCACGTTTTGTAATTTACGTTGATATATACAAATTTGTTTTTCTCATCATTACCTATACATATTATAATATCATAGTTCATTTTTCTTATATGCGAATCTAAGAAAAATACTATCGAGAACCACAAATACATATAATATTAATTATAATATGACCAGTGTTTTATCTGTTTAAGCAGCACAACGCATCAGCTATAATACCATTTATGATGTTAATAAATAAAATAACGACTATATACATAGATATGACTGTTACACGCCGAACCGATAAAACACTGGAAATTTCTATATAATATATTATAATATACGTAGTGAAAAATCAAGTCGTTAATGGATTCGATAATGCGCGAGCTTGGCAGCTTAGTCTATAAAATTTATAGCGCGCTCGCAAATTGTTGGCATCAAAAGTAAATTATCTACACTCGGGCACCCTTTATATTATATATGATTGGTAATTTTAAAACTACCGACCTTATTTTTTACTCGTTTATAATAATAATAATAATAATAATAATAATAATATATATTATACGCGGACTCACTCGAACACACATATTATTAGTTTATTACCGTACGTACATATTATATATAGATAGGCCCCGTCGTCGACCACACCTCTAAGTCGCCACTTGACCAGTAACCGGGTATATACCCACACTTAATAAAACATTTTATAATAAATCGGTGTTTTTTCGAAATTCACACAAAATCCGTTATTCTCATCCCGGTTAAATCGATGAGTTTATATATTTTATAATTGTATATGCTATTATGTTGCAACTGAATTGATGTTAACAAATATTCCGTGCGCGAGTCCGTATTTGTTATGAACGTTTAACCGAGAATTCAATTTGCCTTCCGATTGAATGTCGCGATAATAATAATATCTATTAACACTATAGTGAATATTTTATAACGTAAGTATATTAATTGTTTTACCGTAATATGCTTACTAATGTATAAGAATGAGTTCCATGATAACGTGGGAATACAATTGACAGCCGTCTTTCTTGCGACTTCTAATGTTCATGCAATATTCATCTGCATTTATAATTTCCTTTCTTGTCGAAATCGTCTTTCTAACCTTTCCCCTTCTCTCAAGCCCCGTATAGTCAGGTCAACAATTAAATCAAGCTAATAATAATGAAAAAAAAAAAACTAAACATATTTTACCGTAATTAATTAGTATAGTGGGTAGAAATATAAAAAAACAATCTGCCTGTAATAATTATAAGGTATGTGACTACTGGTAGAACTCGATATGCGTGGTAACCAATTGATTCTGATTTAATTTTAATTCATACACTATAAGTAGGTATATATAAAAAAAATAAAGAAATTTGTATTTAAACGACAGCCCAACTTTAAGAAATAATCAGAAACAAAGCCGTAAACATTTTAAAATTAAAATTTGATTTCTTAAAAAAAATTTTCAAAAACTTTTGAATGTTATTTAATAATTCACTAATATTTTATTAAATACATATATGGGGAAATCAAGTTGAACTTATTTAGGGTGAGGTTATTAAATACAAATATGATAAGTTTGTGTTGAGTTTTTAATCTATTAAGAGTGCTTATGGAAAGCTAAAATCTCCTAATCCTATACGATTTTCGTCAATGATTGGATGTGTTGAATTGTTGCCTTTAAACAAAATATTAAATACTTATAGTGTTTGAAGTTTCAAATACTTTTTAATATTTTAAAATATATGCAATCATATCTTAATAATTTAGACAATAATATAATCATATATTAGTATGTTTTACATCAAACTTTCGTTAAGGAAATGATTAAACGTTTATAATTAGTTAAAATGTAAAATGGCGATTCTATGATTGTAATATAGGTACATTATATATCTAAATTTTGCAAAATTATTTTATGTAAGTACCTATGACATTGTAATTAAAATGTATTATATTATGAAGATCTTAGTCCTATTATTCTACTATTTTAAATTAACATCGGATGAATGTATTTATTTGAGATTCCGTGTCTATAATACTACACCACTAGTGTCAAGTATATTATTTAATATACTAATGGTTATTAGTTTATTACATATCTGTGAAATATTGAAGTATTTAAAAATTAAATACCTACCTAGTACTTATCTAATTCATAAAATGTGTACCTGTTAACATGTGTTTTATGAGTTATGAAATGAATTATTTTATATTTTATTGTTCTTATATACAAAATACACTTTTACAAAAAATATATTGTGTATTTTTTTTAATTAGAGATACATATAATGTGAGTTACTTTTTAATATTATTATACAGTCTTTAAACTTTAAACTTTTAATTAAGTTGATTGTTTTTTCTCGTTTATTTTGTATTGGTAATTGTTCAAACGAATATTATTTTCGTTTATATTATATCTCACATACTTAATATTTATTAACTCATATATATAATTATTTAATATATATATTATAAACACCAGTGACACAATCAAGTAGACTTCGCATTCGAACCCACCCCTTGAATCGTATAAAGGTTTAAATAAACACTTTTATATATATTAATAATTTTAATATTTCTAATATATATATTCTAAATATTTTATTATTTACTACGAAGTACGAGTTTAAACAATACAAATTTTAATTATATAGAATTATTTAATATTATATTTTATATTTAGTATATAAAACAATTAGTTACGATCAATATAGTTAGACTGGGTGGGTGGAGGGGGGAGAGAGTCCGTCGACAAATCTTGGTTGCACTACTGATGTATACATTACGTTTTAATATATTAATTATTGTAATTATACGTATTTATAATACGTTAATATTATAACGCCGATAAATATAACTTCAATAAATTTAAAATAATATCTCCAAAATGACCTAAAACATTATATTTCCACTGATTATAGTACATTAATAATTATTATGTATCAAGTAATTATAACGATTTCAGGTTTGTACATGGAATAATAGTGAGTTTTTAAAAATGTTCGCTATGAAATTTGAACTTAATCGTTTACATTTGATCTTTTGCTGTATTCGAATTATTATAATATTATTTTAATATTAAAATGTACTTTTAAGAATTATTTAAATAATTTAATATCATAACAATAGTAATATAAACTTATATAAGTTATGTTATTTAAAATATTATTGTATTTTAATTAATATTAAAAATAAAATATAAAATATGTTATTTATTATATTTAATGCAAATACATATTATTTTACATACGTGTTGAATATTATATATACAAATACGATTTACTGGACGATTTCAATATTTAAATAAAGTAAAAAAAACTCTGTAACTGTCAAAATAATAATCATTGTTTCTATTAAAATATTTTTATTCGTATCTATGTTAATAACTTATACCTATGTCCTGTGTTATATGACTACGTCTGGAACCGTTGATTATAAATTATATGATTATTATAATATTTGAAAAAATAATAATACGATTTTATAAACACTATAATTAATAAGAATTTGGCACATATTCAGATTTGTACCAAATAAGCAACGAAATTTAAATAAATTGATTTTAATTCGTCGGTGATAACGGTCTAACATTTAAAAATATACATGTATATTTCATGTTTCAATTATAGAACTATTACAAGAAGAATAAATATGATTATTAGTTGTTATTCAAAGATTTATATTTTAAACATTTAAATGAAAAAAAAAATTAATATATTTTTTCACAGATATTTTGCATAGTTTCAATAATTACTTTACTATACACATAAACATTTATTAAAACTTAAAGCTAATTATTTAAAACTAACTATAATGTTGTATATAAGTTTATGAAAATAATAGGCATTCGAACCGAAGTCGAAAGAATGGATTTTATTGGTGGTGATGAGCTTTCTAATTTATTTATTATGTCTACTTCTTTAATACAAATATAAAACATGATTGTTGTGATTATATTTTATACTCGAATGGTTGGTATTTTATTTTGTTGCGATATTTAATCACATAAAGTCAAATGAAAATCAAAGAAACAATATTAAAAAACCTAAAAAGAAACAATCTTCTGATTTAGGTTTTATCTTTTAGAATATTTCAATTATCTTCGTTTGATATGAACCATTTGCCAATACAGGTTTGTACGCTTTGGCCGATCTTAGATTTAAATCGTTTTAAAATCGTCCTGAACATCTATTTATAATAGATTTTTTTTTTTTTTTAATAGCAGTTTTTTAATAAGAATAATTTAATATAACTTGACAATTATATTATAAATTCGTATGTATTTGTAAATATATATCATTCGGAATAGTAACACGACGATGGTCGTTGAACTCATAGGGAAAAAAACGTTCTAAAATTATTCGTTTATATAATCAATAAAAAATATCTTTACACTGACTAATAAGCAATCTAAGCCGAATTAGTTATACTTACTCGTTATTATGTTCTTTAAATAATTAAATATTCAAATACGTTTTTTGTGCCAATTTCTCTTTCAATATTTTAAATGACTCTAGAGTATAGGATAGGTATTTACTGTAGTGTCAGTACAATATCACGATGTATCAAGAGTCCAAACGAAAACTTTTATTCTAAATTATAATTAATGTATCGAATTACAGTAATGTAAAAATAATTAACTGTAATGCAAAGACAGATACAAATAATATGACTAGTAAAAATATAACAACTACAAATTAGCAACGCGTCAAGATGACCGCTAAATAGTCCCTTAATTCATACTCAGAATAAGGTTCTTTTAACCAAGACGGACAAGATGTCGTCATTGTTGATCAGTAAAATGAATTGACAATAGATATTAAGAAATAATGGGACGCGCTATCAATGAACAAAATAATACCAATTACAGATCCCTTCAATAATATCTTACACTATCGGATACCTAACTTCGCCTAAATAGCTCAAAAAACATTCATAAATAGTTGCTACGCAAAGTGCGCCCTGCAGTGTGTCGAATGCTTTCATAAGTCCAGTGTGAATAGGTTGTGTTTTAGTTCTTCTCGACACGTGTTTATCATGTAATCGTAAATACTTTGTACACAAACTTCACTGTAAGTGACCATTTACTTTATTTTTGTTTGTTGTACACGAATATTACAATCTAATTTAATAGTTGTACCAGTGATTTTGATTTTATTTCAAATTTGATATAGGTGATTTTAAAAGCTACTGTCACTAGATTAAAGGGAATTCAACAGACTATTACTGACTTAATATATATATATATATATATATCCATAATAATAATATCCTTCGGCTGTTCATTGCTCAAGGAAACATAAGAGAATTCAAACGATCATTACGAAAAAATATCTACTAGAGAAATTGTTGCAATTTAACTTTATATTTGCTGATCACTTCACTAGAAAATGTCTTATAGTTGTATTGAAATTAAACTATATTATATTATACCTATTATGATAAATTAAACGAAAATATATTAAATATAAGCGTAGTATTTGATCCGTTAATAAATTGTGTAATAATATTTAAGCTGAATTAAATAAATAGGTTAAATATATTTCTGTATTCATCCTTCAATATATGTACTTTGACACTTTTCATATTCACGATTCCTAAACCATTTTTAAAACCGAATAATGATGATAATAATGTTATAATAATCAAACTAATATCTCTATAATATTAAAAGTTAAAATTTAATGAGATCATTTTTGAGTTACAATAAGTATCCCATTTTAGTGTTATTGCAAAATATCAGGAGATTGGAACTATTGTAATATTTACTATTACAAATAATTATTAAAATAAAGCAATTTAAAAATGTAATATAGTGTAAAATTATTATTATTTTAAGTTATACGTTGTTCATACTTCCTCAGCGTGGGTCATAAACTTATAGCTGCAAGTTTTTTCCCATTTGATTCTAAAAGCTCTCTTGTTTTCGTTAGTCATAAACTGACTGTATTATATAGTTCATATTTTATTGAAAAAAAAATACCTCAATATACCACTTAATAAATTAACCTAAAATTAATTTAGAATTAGATAGGTAATCAATCTTTGGTTTTGAATGAGGTACGATTTCTATTTGTATATCAATCTATACATGCACCTAATATTATATTATAAATTTTAGCGTATTACCAATAATAATGGTTAAATTTAGTTTAGTCAAGAAATTAATGGTAAGAAATATAAGCATCTTTAAATCTTATGCAAAATTGAGATCGTTATTTTTAATTTTAAAATAATATTTTCTATAATATTACATAGTTTATATATTATGTGCATTTAATCAAAATCTGATAGATATATCTACAATCTATACATATAATTTGGTTTTCCATTTATGATATTTATGATTTATGATATTCTTTTTAAAATTATATTAATATAATGTTTTCCCCATTTTTTACAATATGTTAATTATATTAAAGCGCACCCGTTCCATCAAATACACACATCAGTGTATATCACTAGAAGATTTGATTTTAATAACGAATAATCAACATTTGCAATTCGTCAGTCTCAAATCTGGGAAAACGATCAACACAATCGAAAACACGTGTACTAGGATGTAAAATAAATATAAAAATATTAATAATTAAGTATGGAACGATGCTGTGGAATGTGGATATGGACTTAATTTAATATAAATAATTAATAACTCATATTATGAACATAAATTGTGAAATTTGCTCGTCAAATGTAAATGTTAATAATATTAAATGTGCAATTTTTTTTTACATTTAATTTTTAATTAGGCAATTCGTTCGTATTGTCTAAATAAATAACTATTGGTTTTATATACTGGTACCATTTCGCGTAAGCATGAAATATTTTATACATTATAATAAATCTCTCTCTGTAATATATATAAGACCCGAAGAATTCGGCAATTATTTCGGTTTAATCGTTTTTACTCATAGGTATAGGTAAATATAGTAGGTATATTTTATATGTATACAACTAATGAATGAGCATATTCGATTATTATGCAAGATACCTACGTATATCGTATATGATTTATGACAAGAAAGGAAAAAGGTAAAAAAAAATAAATAAAACACCGCGATCATATAAATAATAACATTATTTACATAGACGTAACGCAGGTCCACTTTAGAATAAAATAACGAATACTCGTATTAATAAAAAAAAAAATAAAAAATCAATTTTGTTTTAGCAACAAAAAATACAGCTATTTAAGATTTTAAATTTATTAACGTACCACGTGTGAAGACTTATTCTCATTTAGATCGTGGTGATGCATTCAGATAGAATTCATTACCAGTCACAACGTTTAAGAGTAACTGATGCCCTGCTGTTATTAGTGATAATAACAACAAGATAACAGTTTTTGGCAATATTCAATTGATTTTGTTGGTTTTCCTGCGTCGATATTTTCGGTACCATATGAGATAGTTTTCGATAAACCAATTAGTCATTAAATAATGAACTCAATTCTTTCTATGACATCACTGAAATCCCTACAAAATACGCGATGCAGTTTTGAATTAAACGACATCTCTACAGTAATTTTTGATGGGCCTAACTTTGATGGTTTTCATTAGTCACAATTACAGGTCTTCCACGATGTTTTGAAAATTATATTGAAAGTTATAAATGTCTCATTATTGGGGGAGAGGTAATTGTAACAATTTTATAAAATTTGAACAATATATTATTCAAAATTTGGGCACCAACGAAACATAACTTTTTAAAGTCTATTTATTATATCTTTACTAAGATTATCTATTTTGTATTTCTGTTACTTATTTATAACAAAAAATTCAAGTAGTGTTCAAACTTAATTATCCAGTTATAGCAGATAATAATAGCTTTATCTTTTAACATTAAATTCAATATTGATACATTAATGAGTTTAAATATATTCTAATAAATTATTCCTTTTAATATCTCAAGATTTAAAAATGTTGTGTAAACATTTTAAATGTAATCAAGATGAATTAGAGACTTAAATAAGGTTGCTAAAAGAAAATCAACTCTGAAACTAGTTTTTCTAAACTGTGGCTACTGTAGATTCTACAGTGGATGAAATAATTTGAAAAGAACATACTCATATTATTTCAACATTAAAAAAAAAAAAAATCTGTCATACATGTAATACTATTACTAGATCTACTATACTTTCTAAGGGTCATTTACTAATTTCCAAACTAACAATTGACACGTCAAAAAAAAAATGTCTATGAAACAAAAATATTAAATAGTTTCATGTTATTAACAATTAAACAAGATGTAATTTTGACTCTTTTAATAAGAGAATAAAATCTCTATTATGTATATATATATATATATTACTTAAGTATTATTAATATAATATCCAGAATTTTTTTAAACAGTGAGGGGTATAGATTAGATCAGTGTATAAAATGTATCCGATTCCAGAAACTTTAATTCAGTTATTAGCGTATTATTGTATATTATCAATATCTAACCCTTGGTGACTTTGCTCCCTCCCCCTCATTGTATACGTTATATATTTTTACTTACTTTATATTTCATTCTTCTTATTTAAATAACATACATATTTTAAAATAATCGTAGTTGTAATTTGTAATTCTTATATTATACAAAATTCATAGAGCGATAATCACTGATAAAAACCACAATAAAATATTTTATTTGGTTTTTTAATTTTTAATTTTTTAATTATACAATAATACAGTAATTAGCACAAAGTAAATAATACAGCTGTAATTACATCGCTATAGATATATCAAAACCGTGATTACTTTATAGTTTATACATTATACCTCTATTATGGTTTATGATATTTTAAATTTTGGAGGTATATTAGGAAATAAAGATATATTATCTATTGTGATAAGAAAAACTCGCGAAGAAAAGATTCTTATAGATCAGTTAGATCATAAATTAATATATATGATATAAGGCCAGTTGTTAATAATCAAAATACCTATTAATAATAATAATAATTATATAATAATCAATATTAATTAAGATTAAAAAAAATATATAATCAATTTGTATTGAAATTCTAAGACTATTGTTATTTCTACAAGACGTGTTATAAAATGTATGACCTACACATATGAACCATTAAAACTACATACTTTTTGTTAGGGTAGATATACACTATTTTAGGCAATGGATTAGATTAAATGAATCTAAATTGTAAATTTTAAACATTATAACATTATTATTTAGGCGATACGGATAAATTTATTTATAATATAATATGTAATATTAAATACAACGAAAGACAAATTATGACTAATATTAATTATTATTATGATCATACGACAATAACTAGGTATACGGGTAAGACGATATAGGTATTAGTAATATATTACAGTATATTTCAGATAAAACGTGAATTACTCTCACAGACGTCTATAATTAATCCAGAATTTTTGGATCTCTAAAAATGAAAAATGATTTTAAAAATATTTATAACTGAAATTAGAAATTCTGAAATATTTGCTGGATTTTATAATGCATAATATTACGTTATAAATTAATAATTTATAAAAACAAAAAAAATATTCGCTTCATTATTTAAAATAATAATTAATTATATATTACTTTTTTATTTTTTGTTGCTAGTTTCATATTCAATGCTGTAACTAAGTACGTATCGGGTGGGGGTAGATACAACTGTGCAAGTATTAATTTTTAAAAATGATTATAAATTAAAATCAAATCGATGGGCTCTCTACACTATATGATTTGGCCTTAACTGCCTCCGCCCTCCAGTAGTTGCAACACTGTTCCTACTACTCATATCTGTTGATTATCATCTGTATTATATAGTATTATACGAATATTACAATAAACGCGTACCCCGTAATCGGTATAAATCGGGGAGGGAGGGGGGGGGGAAACAATATTTTAATTTTCGCGATGTATTATAATAATATGATAATATGATTAATTATTATCGATTCTGTATTATAATGATTCCGGTGCGGCAGAAGAGAGATACCGCGGTATAATATATACCTAACCGCAGAATCTATTGCGCTCGGACAGTGGTATCATAGGTATATTAGATATATATATATATATATGACGAACTACCGTTGTTTACGTAAAATCGTCGTCATCGCGTACTGTTGTCGTCCGAACACACTCACACACGCGCTCGGGCACCCCATCAACGCACACACACACACACACACACACGCGCGCGCGCTCGCTCACGCTCACTTACACGCGCACACACGGCGAGCCACGGAAACTTGTTTGACTAGGCAATACGGCCGGTCGCCCGCCGCCGCCGTCGCAGCCACACACGTACGGGCAAGAACGGGATAGAGGAATAAAGTTGATCTCGTCTCACACCTGCTCAAGATTCCCTCCGTGTCCGATACTCCGATGAGCATTCAGTGTCTTCGGAGCTCCGGTTCCGTGCGTTTCATTCGTTTCTGTCGCGCGCCTGCGTCCGCGTCGCCGTACTGACCGTTCTAACCTACCTCTTTCGCGCGATATTGTTTTAAAAATATCTATACGCGATCTACGATCGTAATAATATTTTATACCGCGTAATTGTTCGGCAAATAGTTGTCATATTAAAATAATATCATCGTACCGATTTCGCGATATATGTTGGTGTTTTTTGTTCTATATATATATAGATTGACGAGACGGCCGATCGATTTTATTGTTTAGTATATAATTATCGCGACCGTTCGGGAATACGTATTCAATCAGTTTTACTATTAATTACGTCGGTGCTGCGATTTTCTCGCGCAACTTATTTTTCCATAACACATACAGTTTACACATGATAATATTATTGTAATATAGTGCGACAACAGTGTTTTATAATACGCGTGTGCCGATAGTTGACAGCGTGAAGATCGTCGTGAAAAAAGCTCGTCCGAGGATTTACGATTTTGCGGATTTGTTCGACGATCGTCAAAGGTAATCGTTCATTTTCGCGGTATCAATCGTCAGTGCTCGTTCCCGCGCGTTTTTTCAACACCGTTGTAGATTGTACGCCCTTTATACTGAGAAGTTATTTTTTTATTGTGCGTCTAAAAGCTCCAATAGTTATTATATAGGATTAACGAGAAAAACGTCATTACTCCGTGTACGGAGTTTCGCGATTTAAAAAAAAACATCGTTCGTCATTTCCTATACTGTCAGTTTTACTACCACAGTATAGATGTCGGACCGACGCCAGGTTTTTCGTGCGTAACTGTTAGGTACCACGGTATCGATGCTCTCATATTGTTTATGTATACTTACGTGTATGATTCGCCTCTGCGATGTAAGTGTATTGCAATTGATAGAAATTGAAAAATCGCTTTTATCTTTTTTTGCCGACGGCGGCTGTATTCAATTTCCGAGTTACATTGTTGCTTTTATATTCGTTTTCGCGAGTCCGTATATTATAATATAATATTCTCTCCGGATAAATATGATAATAATATAGTTTATGGATATCATAATAATATATTGGTAGATATGTTTTATCGGCTATGCAATTTGTCGCGACGTGGGCGAAACCCACCGCGACGTTATATCGTATCTCTCTCATATTGTGTGCACGTCGTTCGCCGCGAACCCCACAGCGGTCGTGTGTCACATATCGTCGTTTTAAATTATACCGTGGTATATTGGTATATACCGCATAAACCAACATTATATATGTATATATACATAAGTATTAAGTAACTACTACTACTGTTACACGCATATCATATTAGGTATATTAGGTATCATATAATAGGTAGGTACCTACTCTTGTATATTAAACTGAAGTTATAATAATCGTCGCTGCTTATGAAAAGTAAATAAATAAAATAACAAAATTACGATAAAAAAAAAAAAGTATACTGCTCTGCGCCCCCAAACGTAAAACGTCGTGGTCGTTGTAAAAATAAAATAAAAAAATAAAAAACATTCGTTTATGTGTATTATATTATGATTGTGTTGTACCTTATGTGTACCTATAATGTATTATATTGGGTATATAGTAAATACGTAATATTATGTGTATTATTGTAGTACTTATGTCCTACGTAAAATGGTATCATATGCATATAATATAAATAATTTTATTTTTATCGTTTGAAAAATAAAACGAGTACGAGACGAGTAAAAATAATTTTCATAATAATAATAAATACGCCGGTGCCGCCGCGCCGTCGAGTTCGCCCACATTCCACCGAACGCGCGCCGCTTGATGTCCACCTCGCCGGACACAGCAGTGCAACGTGTGGAACGCGGTGCAGCATTACATCACACTATTTACATATATGAGTTTGTTTGTTTGTTTGTTTTATTATTATTGTTATCCGTTGGACTACAAGTGGGCACAATTTTTTTCTACTTCGGTACTTAATAATAATATTATTGGAACAATTTTTTTTAAGAAATTGTATCCGGTATTATATTATATCGGTATTATATCCGGTCGTATACCGTCTTAACGTATGTGAGAAATGCATAAAAATAATATAACGAATAAACCGTTCGCGTTATTATCGACATACGGAT
Source organism: Eriosoma lanigerum (assembly GCA_013282895.1). NCBI lineage: Eukaryota > Metazoa > Arthropoda > Insecta > Hemiptera > Aphididae > Eriosoma > Eriosoma lanigerum. Next base: position 26,699,513 of record CM023359.1, read on the forward strand.
TTAGTCATTGGCAATAAATTAATTTCCCCCCCCTCTCACCACACCCCGAAACGGTATAGTGTTCCGATAACTCAATTTATATTTCTTTTACGCGATATTAATACCTATATGTATATATGTAACATAAATATAATATATTATGTTTTACTACTTTATTATTATATTCTCGTCTCTATTGTTGTTGTCGTAGAGTGGGCCAGCAACAGCAGCACTCGATGTGGCGTGTGGGGCGGCACACCGTGTTTTTTTTTTTTATACGCCGCCGCGACCTTGGCATTAACGAAATATATAAATCACTTTACTTTGCTTTATTATCCGACTAATATGTTATATTATTATTATTATTATTGTTATTCTCATTATATTTATTTATTAATAATAATACTACATTCTCACCACCGTCGTGCAACTTCACCTGATCGCCACTTCGGACAATTAACTGCAGCGCAATATATTATACTTGACGTATTCGCTTAACACATATTATAATAGTTATATTGGTGTGCATGTAAATAATACACATGCGCGTGGCGGGTAAACGATAACTATAATTAAAATAAAACCATATGATACGCATATATTATAATATCGAAAAAAAAATTTAATCTAAAACTCGCTAATCGATTTTACACGACTTTGAAGTTGAAATAATTTCTATCCGGACGGTTGTCGTTATAAATCATTTGGTTTTTCACTTTTTAGCGGTTACAAACGCCTAAAACATAAATGAATAAAACGTATAATATACTAAATGCAAATTAACGTTTTACAATTTTTATGACATATCTATAAATATATATGTAAAAAAATTATAAATAAATATAGACAATGATTTTCTTAATATTTGTTTAGGTGTTTTAATATGTAGTTGCTAAATATACTTGAAATATAATTTACAGCTAGATAGAGCTAACTAATTTATTAGAGTTTTTGTAAGACAACATTACAATTTTCAACTCAAAAAAATTACTTATACAATAAATAAGGTATATAAATAAAATTGTATTTACAAAACAAATATAGACATTAATAAGACACAACAGAGTAAATAGGAAAAAAGATAACAATATAATACATAATAAGTAGCAAAGAATTATATTTTTATAAAAATAATTGTAATCACTATAATAACTAACTGGTTCATAATATTGTGCATACATATCAATTGAAATAATATTCTAAACATGTGTTGGCATAAGCAATTTTACCTTTTGTTTCACAATTAGTTTGTAGTAATAGTAATTACTAATTAGTAACTAATAGGTACCCTATATTAAAAAAAAACATAAATATTAAAAATGTTTTTTATTGCGTTTGATATGAATAGTGGTAAAAATTACCTATAATAATAGCATATATTAACATAATATAAAATAACAAATAAGCAAACCGTTTAATCTTAAATCCTATAATCCTTGTTTTTTAATTAAAAAGGCGTGGCTGTAATTAATGTTAACAAAATGTTTATAGTAGCTATTTCACAATTTGTGTTTCGATATTTATGAAACTATTAAAAATATCCTTTTATTTAAATTAATATCTATCTATTTTTATAGAATACTCGACGCGTTTTATGTTTTAATTAATAATTTTAAATTGTATGTAATCAGTTTAATAGTAGCTATATTACCTATGCTATTATAGCAGTATTTTGCATTATGCGTATTGTATATGATATATATATATTTAATACCTATATTGTTTAATAACTAAATATAATGAAAACTATAGCAGTTTTAATTTATTTTTTATTTTTTTAAAAAATGCAACAAACATAATATGTTTTTTAAGTCTACATTTTTTTTATGATGATTAAACATTACTAATTTATTTGATACGCGAATAAATCAATTCCCGTGGTCACGAGTTCAGCTATTACACACAACCCATCGTAATAATTGACTTTGGTCATTGTTTCATAGTCTTACAAAGAGTAAAAGAAAAAAGGAAAGAACGTTCGATGACAATCAAATGACAATAATAATTGTCGTTTGACAAGGTCTCATTGGAAAAAAAAATACATGAATATATGTACTTAGGTACTCACTCGCGTAATATATGTAATATATGTAACTAAACGTATATTATAATATTGAAAACGTATTTAAACCTTCTCGCACACAATGGCCGATCATTTTTAGCTTTCGTGGGAAAACTACCTAGTTCCGTTGCCGTTAATTAATAAAAAAAAACAAAATTGAAGTGTGCGACACTGCCGGCCAAGTAGCCAGGTTTAGGAACGCTTTTATTCGTATGTATAAATAATAATTTAATGAATAATAATTGTCCTGTAAATGTGTATATATTATAATATATAAATTCCATATCGATTATTATTATTATATTATACCAACACAATATAATGTATTATTATATCTATATTGCGTGTCCCATATACTATTCGATATAAATATGAAATATTTATATATAGAACTACTTACATGTGTGCATATAATATATATTGTCCAATCGATTGTCTCGCAATAATGGATAGATTCCGACACAAAAACACACGCGTCGCGCGAATATTCCGAATAACTATGTATTTTTTTTTTTTTTTTTTTTTAAGCGACAGCCCGCGAGGTAGCTAATGAGCGTCGCCAACTGGCTTCGTTTGCTTGGTGCCGTGGTGTAATAATAAAAAAATATTAACAATCACTTGACGGTGAAAAAAAAAAAAATTCTCATTGTACGCGATATAATATTATAATAATATAATTACAATATATTCATTTATATTATAATGGTCATTGGTTAGGTATTGTGGGACGACATAGGGGACAACGTGAATATACGACGGTTAACGTGTTATTAATTGTAAATTACCAGACAATTTCTGTATTATACTATTCTGATCGAATACAATATGTATTTGTTTCATATTTCCTACGAGAAATTATTTTGCGCTTGTAGGTATATGTATTATTATAGAATATATATAACGTATATTATAAGTACTCGATGTACCTACGTTTATTATGTCGAATACGATCGTTTAACTGTTTGTTTTCCGATGTCAATATAAATATATATATATATATATATATGTATTCGTTTTGTTATTAAATCGAACGTGTACTCACTTATTACGAGTTTAAATGGCATCCCACGACGACCGCGCGTACGTATCTATATATAAGCAGTAACTATATAGTGAAAGAAAGAGAAAACATAGGTATTTTAGAACGAGGGAATTTTGATGCGACGTATATAGAAGATAACAGTTGAATGATGCTCGTATACGCCGTGGAAAAGAAATGCGTTGAATTATACAATATTCTATAATAAATATTAAATTTTATACAGTAAATAAATCGTTTTGTTTAGGCAGAACGTGACAAAGTTGTATAAAAATAAACCTAATTTCTATGAACTCATATCCCATAGTTTGATAATAAGGAATTTACAATTTTAACAAAAATTTAAGCTACTACTCTGTATGATATCAAAAAATCGGGACAAAATAATATACCTACTTATCAGTGTATACGCGTACAATCCAGTCTATACCGCTTAATGTGTCTAAGTCGATATTTTATCATTCGAATATTATACTCGGCCATATTTTAAGATACCCCATACAAGTATTATACCCTGTCTATCTATAACTAAAAGTCTCTATTAATCACGATAAATAAACTAATGAATATCTACCGGTAAAAATGTTTTATCCACGCATAAATCAATAATACATTGTACTTGTATACCTTAAATATACGGGATATTATGGTGATATTATACAGTATAACAAGCACGATAATATTAAAAAAAATTAAATAAATTACAAAATATACTCTCGCGTTACGTATTCAACACTTGAGCGCCCACGACGGTGATAGCCCGAAGCCGGTGGCAGAAACCCGACTTGTTTATTTAATTTAATCGCCGCCACAATTCGATTTTGGCTACTGCGCCGTCCTTATGTTGTGTGATGTGTTTTTGTGGTGAAGACAATGATATACATAATATATTATGTTCATCTGTCTATATGCAGTACTGCGTATATACATTTTCTACGTATTATATGTAGGATACCGGTGTAGCTATATTACGCGTAATAATAACATCAGAGCCGGATTAAGTATAAATTCGACATAGATTTTTTAATTTTATCTTTAAAACGTAAATTTATCTTTTTAGTTTTTTACCTAAATTGTTTTTCTAGCGAATCTTATTTTGAAATAAAATAATTGGCGTACAACATTTTTCTATGAATTTATAAACTTATAGCCTACCGAGATTTTATCCGTAACTCGCCGGGTCAATCAATGCGTAGATGCGTGAACCGTGGTATACTATCACAAAATGATTTTATTCTTCCTAAATTCAATGAATAACTATACTAACTATACTAACTATGTATAGTAGGTAAATAAAATACGTTTTTTTAAAATATATTACTGTATACAATAACGTTCAATCTAACTTATAATAATCAATGATGCTTAGATGTTAAAACTACCTATAAATAGTATTATAGAATAAAGATAAATTAAGAGTTTTAAATTATCCATGCTTTAAATGCAATAACAAAGTTGTAAAATCCTATCAACTCGTGATCAGATATTCGAAACAATCGTTAGAATAATATGTACCAATATAAATACTCATAAAATATATATCTATATATTTTTTTTTTTTTTTGTTGACAACACTTTATAACAATGAAAGTATATAATAGTACCTATATATATATATATATATAAATGAAACGAAATATATATATATTAAACCATGCTTCACGTATATAACTCCTACAATATGCAAATATTCCCATCGTTTAACATGCGAAATCGTGCACATATTTTTGTGGAACTCAACTATATTTAGCCCATGTTCCTATACCTATCTATTTACATTTTTATTGCAAATAATATAGGTACTTATTATTATTATAATTATTTTTTACGACACATGTAGCTGCAAGTGTATGATATTTTTTTTAAAAAAAATATTAAATTCAACGAGTAAAATGTAGGTTTATAGTATATGAATAGCGATATATTATATCTGATATTCTGAAGGTGTTATTAGTTTAACGTTTATTTTCCAAATTGAAATTTGCGATGATATCGGAACGAATATAATAATCGAGATGTATGTACGTATTATATATATATGTATATGCAATCACTAATCAGACTTTCGACGCGATCGGTATCACGACTATTATATTATATTTTATACACTTGTTTTCAATGAACACATTTTTTTTACAAATAATGCTAAATGCAATTTATCACCAATACAATAATATCATTTTGTTCAGATTATATAACGATATGGCGTGACAATTTTAAGTAGAAAATGTAATTTAAATCTAATTGTTTCATATTATATTTTTCAACTGCATTCGTGTGCGATGTGTAATATTATTATATATTATTATATTGCAGAACCTACGTTTATGTTTTATAATATTCGTAATTAGCTTTAATATGTGTGTAAAGTGTATATGCAAATGTTAATTAGTTGTCTTAAATCTGTATAAAATTTGCGTGCTCGTGGAATCGTAGCGTATAACTTATAAACATATATAATATACCTATATATCAGATATTATATATAATAATGTGTACAATTTATATTTACGATGGAATTAAAGTTTCGAAATTGCATAATTTATAGTTTACACGAATAGGTAGTCATAAATGCATATAAAAAATATTAGAAATAACGTCATTGAAAACGTATGTGTTTTCCACCTTTTTAAAACGTAATCAGTTTCTGACCACCTTGTATTTAGATGATAAAATTTATAACATTATTACGGTCCTAATTATAAATTATTTGTTTTACAATATGCAAAACCAGAAATATATTTTAATTTATATTATATTTTTTTTTTTTTATTCTGCATAAAGTTTTGCGATATTCGTATATAATTTATATATTATACATAATATTTTTCAATCAACAGTTATTATAATTATAATATGCAGGTCATCGTGACATCGTTAAATGAAATTCTATATTTCAATAATAATTAAAATATTAATATTTTACGGAAAGCGAACAGCGGGGATTGTTTTAATCTCATTGTTTTTGTAATTATTTATTGTAAATAATATAATTTTAAACGATATAATTATAATATACTAATGAATAATGATGATAATTATATGTATATATATACAATCAAATGATGAATAAAACGGCGTTGTTGAGCTGTATGGATTCAGACAACAAACAAACAACAATAATAATAATAATATATATTATAAAACGAATATAGGAAAAAAATGAGACCGGTAGCAACCGCGGTTAGAGATATAGATAAAAAGAGATGAGTGAAAGAGTAAAAGAGAGAAAGATTTGCCGTTGTTACATTTATACCGTGTTCCGGTCGATTCAATTAAATTTAATTGGATTTTAACGACGACGACGACTTGACCATTACCGCCGCCGCCGTTGTCGCTCGCGCGCTCTACTCCATTTATAATAATAATAATAATAATAATATATAGACCTGTGTGTGTGTGTGTGTCATACGAACTTTTATTGTTGTCGTATCTTACGGTTTTTACACGCAATTATCTCGGTAAACATCGCAACATCGCGACACACGACCCGGCAAACTGTGCTGCTGCTGCGATGACGTGACGGAATGCCACCGGCCGCAGCTGGAAATATACACGCACGCGCCTTCCTTTTTACATTATATAAACCAATTGCAACATTCTGTCCAGGTACGTTTATTAATACTTTAAATAACAGTATGTATACGGATAAGTTATATGCAACAATATAACAATATGTCCGTCGACATTTTGACCCTAACGATTTTCGTACTTCCCAATATTAGAAAACGTTTATTAAATTTTTCAATTGTCCATTATATATTCTAAACACATGGGACATAGTCCGTTTATTCATATAATGTACACCTATATTTAGTGAAATAAATATAGTATGATATAAATTCTTGTTTTTTTTCACTCACTCGAAATAACGGGTGATGGGAACTGCAGGTGGCGGCTATATAATACCTATTAACTATTTAATTCTAGACCGGCCGCCAACTGCTAAGGCACAATTACACACTATATATATATATATTATACTACCGCGGGTCGAATTATTATGCGTGGAACCACGCACTATCTATGCCTAAATTTGGCAACGGCGGCTACATTCATCCGAAATCGATAAAACAATAAATTACACGTAGACACTATTATTATACCTATTAGTGTGAAGTGAACAATGTTATAAACACGCGTTCAAGTCTCCGTTACTATAATAACATGTCTATAATTTATATTATTTCGATGGTAACATTGGCCGAATGTTGCAGTTCAACTGGACCGTTGTTACAAATCATCTACCTATACGTTAATAAAATATTATTGTATTTTATCAATACACTCGAAATCGTTTTGATAATTGCATTAGTGTGTATAGATTAAATTCCACGTACATGAAACGCGTACATTATATACATTTTAAATATTTAAATAATTACATTTATAGATATGACGTTCAGTTACCTATGACAATAATGTTATTAATAATCATTGCGTGTGTGTGTCTAAAAAAAATAATAATAACAATATAATAATCGTCACCCATACAGCGTCGTCGAAGACTCGCGATTGGTCGACAACGGGTAACGCCTCCCCCCCTCACCGTTGCAATAAAAATATATGTTTTTTATTATATTATACGCGTGCAGGTAGATAACGACGGCACGGCGTGGTGCGAACTCGGCGGTTACCTGGTCACCTGGTCGCCGCCTTTCACGTCACTGTGTTTTAAATCGTTGTCGGCGTATAATATCGTCAAGAGGAGGAATAAGAATAGATCATCGTCATACGGACATGCGCGCATACAGTTGCCGTTTTATATGGGTCTTCACAGCCGCGGTAAGAAAAACTCCCCTTCCCCCCCCCCCCCCAAAAAAAAAAAAAAAAAAAAATATCACCAAAGATGTACCAGGTATAACCATACTACATTATAATCGTGCAATGCTCATAAATGAAATATTTATTCTGTTTTATTTTATGGTTACGATACCATTTATTTCAAAACTTATCTTAAAATTCTAATCAAATTGTACTTAATGGCTAAATAATATTATATTATAGCTATGCGCATTAGCTTAAATATACCATCGTGCCGCGATAATTGATAATTTGTTGATAAATTCTAAAAATATACAAACACGTTTTTAAATGTTAAGTACCTATATATCTATATATCGCTGGACGGTTAGTGGAATATCGCAATAGTGCATATTTAATATACAAATATGTAATATATATATATATATATGGATAGTTTACCGTATTTTTTCTTATCATTAAAATTTGCAGTATAATCTAATTAATAATTTAATCTGTTTACTTTTTTATGAAATCGTTTAGGTCCAAAAAATAATACCTATAGCAATGCAATGTTTTATTATGTATATTCGTTAGGTTAGATTATTAATGTCTAATTTTTACGTTAATAAATAAATAAATAAAATAATACCATGCTAAATTTTCATTAGCGTGTGTGTTCGGTGATAAATTTTAAAATCTTTATAATGCGTCTGCCGTTCTTTTGTTGTTGATTTTAGTATAGTAAGTATAATAAAATTCACAGAAAACATGCGTGTTAAAGATATAATCTCGAAAAATATTTTACGAATTTTAATGAAACCCGTATAGGTACTACGCCCTTAGTTAAAGTCTCTATCGTAAAAATGATTACGACTGTTTTAGCACGTCTTTGCATATTTTCGAATTTCAGTGATACTTATTTATACGTGCATTTTTTACTAGTTGGTTATATAAAAGATTTTTTTTTAAAAAAATCGCACTTGCCAAACTATATATTGTAGAAAACGGAACACATTTTGGGTCATTTGTGTGCAAACGAGAATCGCCTTGATCCCACTCGTGAAATACTACAAAAACCTGTTTAATAATCTAACAGTTGCTATTGTATGTTTACTTACACACCTTTTTATATCCGCATGGGATGTGTTACCGCTGCAGTCGATGTCATGATATCACTATGATTCATTGATCCTGTACAGTCAAGTATCCTTTGAGTTTATTATACTAAATAGCTATAACACATGCGATATTAACATTACCATTAAAAAAACGACAGTATATAATTATGTATAATACTTTGCGCATTGTTATGTTTTTACGGTTTACTCTAATCTTATTAGTGTATTTAAACTTACTTAGCATCAACAATTTATTGTATTTTTTAAATTCATATATGTGAAGTTAAAAATAATATATATATATATATATAATTTTTCAATACTAATGTTTATTATAATTTATAAAAAAAATTGAAATAAAATAGGATTTATACTATATATTTTGAATTTAACTACATTATTGTTAATAGTAGGTTTTCTCTAAATTTGTTGTTCATCATTCATGTTTTTTGCTTTACTCAGAAATCAGAATCGAAAATGGTAAAATATAAATAAATTGTAAATATATAATATATTATATATTGTATATCAAGCAATAACAATCGGCTCGCAATCAATAATCACTATTAATTATATACCTACACTATGTATTATAACTATGTACCTACTATAATTATTCTTTAAAGTTTAAAATATAGTTAGGTATATTTATATTTTTTTAAATAACTTGTTTGATCGAAATAAATTTAAAAAAAGAGTATTTATAAAATTTTGATAAATGTTCTTTTTTTAATCAAAACTAGTTTAATTTTCATAACGTATTATTTACGAATGCGTTCTTCGCGTGAAATGAGATATATTTTTGTAACACTCTTGTAAAGTTATGTAATGATCTAGTTTTACGGATCAATTTCGGTAGCCGTTTCCATACAATTACACGATTTTTGATTATATACAGTAATTTTCGGTAATATACATGGCATACAATTTAATATATCATATAATACTATATGTTTATATATATGTGAATATAATTTTCATGACCAACTCAAGTCTGCCTTCATAATAATTATTTAGCCTACGGATTAATACAGATTATTTATAGACATATAGTGTATCTTTTTTCTCCTTTATTATATCAATACCTAGTTTTGCATTGATAAAATATAATTGTATTATTATTATAAGTATATTCGAAAAAAATAATAATAAGAGGAAATGAAAACCTGCAGTATAGCTAAATCTAGTAATTTTATTATAAATATAATATATATTATTCTACTACAATTTCTAAGTATAGTAAGCTTCCAATTATTTTGATAATATTTTATCTGTCCAATTTTATGTAACACAAAATAATGTTACTCCAAATCGCATTTATATATATATAAGGTAATACATGTTACGTATTTGGCCGCAAAAAAAATTTAACGAAAAAATAATTATATAATAATAATACGTATGTACTGTATCCTCATGTACATTTTTTGCTTATTATTGTTTATATAGAATATTTCAATCCAGTTTATCTACTTTTACCGGATCTAAAGAAACAAACCTACTACCGAGTATTTTTATATTGTTCAATGACAGAAATAATTGTATACATACAGTTTGCTTAAGTATTTCACTTACATTAAGGTAAACACTGATAGGTTTCAATTAGTCAAATAAACCTTTACTCATCTTTACTAACAAATAAAAACTTTACTATTTCGGTTTAATTTCGTTTAGGTAAATTATACTACTTTTACAGTCTCGTTATGCGACACAGACAGCTCTTCTAATTTTTTCTAACTAAGCATAAATTCTTAGCGGCCGATTCTAGCACGTACGACAGGAGGAAGAAACACCATACAACATTATAGTACAATGTGTTAAATAAAAATCAGTTGACTTATTATCGTAAATACGCGAGGTTTAATTATAATTTTATATTAAAATAATAAACGTTTTGTCTGTGCATATGTCATATCTCCATCTGTCATTTGAATTTCCATTGGTCAATCGTTTGGGTCCAGATATCAGGTATGTGGGTATCTAATTTCTAATTACATGCTGAGAGTCTCATCTCTGGTCTCTGGATCTATTTAAATCAAATAGAGAACTTTGAGATTTTCTAGTGTAGAAATAGCTTAGGCAACTACCTATATCCTTTAGAATTCTATTAGATAAATCTATCGACGGACGTTCACTATAAGTCGAACACGTTACAGTACCACAAATTATTTTTTTATTACAATAAAATGATAAAAAATATCTAATGAATAATACAATAATACAATTTAATATATTAAGAGTAAAGATCCAATTGTATATCTTTATATATACGTATTTTTTTCTATGAAATCATGTAAAAATTAAATTTAAAACACAATAAAAATAGTAAAAATATTATACTTAAGCTGTTATTCATTATTTGTTCTTTTTCATTTTTTAATATTATTAATACACGTACATCGAATTTTTGGACACATTAAAAAATTTGTAACATTAATTTTTTTTTCAACTCTTCTGCGTATACACTCATACATCATCTCTGATTTATTATATCGACGTGGTTTTTTTCTAACACAGTAAATATTTCTTAGACATGAAAATAAACAATATAAATAATGGAGGTCAATAGACGATCATTATTATTTGTATATATGTATATTTTTGTGGTCTTCATATTCAATAACCTTGGTTTTACTAGACATTTAGATTATATGTTCAATATTTACAATAATTCTTTGGTAGTCTCGTCTATATTATTATTGTTATATAATTTTATTTTAATTAAACTTATAAGAATTTTAAATTGTAATACTTAGTATTTTTCTTTTTTTGAGTTCATTGAACACTGTAATCGTAATATTTTTCATTTTCTATACAAATATTATGTTTCCATTGACCCAAAAGTATTTAAATTGCCTATACTGATCGCCGTATGCTCCTTATAATATTATAATATAATTTATAACTTACGATCTATTAACTTACGATTTAGTTTATATTTTAATTATTATTGTTGTACACTATATCTATAACAAGACCTAAAAATTTAATTTGTTTAAATCATAGTTAACTAAACTATTTTTTCATGTTGAATATAAAAATGTATTATAAAATTTGAAATATTACGATATCAAATATTATCAGAGTAAACTGATAACTTATTCAATGGATATTTACAAAATTTAGATTTTCTTGGAAAATAATATAATAAAATTAAAGTTTATTCCATTAAATTTTTCTTTACAATGTACTATGTTCATACAAGCTTATAAATGAGCATATGAATGCACGAAATATAATACTATATTACGGTATATTTAATAAAACTGTTGAGTTACTTTAAAAAATTGAAAAAAATACTCTCTAATCAATAAAATTAAGAATAATACAAAATAAAATGTATAGTTTTAAAATTGTTGATGTTTGAATAGGATTTTGTATATCTAAATTAATATGAAACTATTATGTTCTATTGATCATAAAAAAAATCTTATAATATATACAATCCAATCCGATAGAGTAGTGCAACATTATAATTGTGGGTCTATAGCAGTTATATATTCAATTACTGCAGTAGATATCATAATATAGGTATGCAATTATATTGTGCTAAAGAATTTCCTACAGAAACAATGTCATGTGCTAATATACGATAATATATAATTGATTTAAATAATGTGCTAAAATTTTATAAATTAAATATTTGTTCTCATTAATATTGGACATTGGTTTAATACATTACAATGTATCTATATGTTACCCAACACATTTTTAAAACAACATACCGACAACTCAAGTAAAAAAGAGTAACCGGTTTTTTCGTTCAATATAAAATGTATATTTTAATGTAGACAGATCGATTTTTTCGTGTAAAAAAATAAGATGACAAATAATAATGACATTGATTATGGATCGTGCGGTAGTGTGGTTGTGATTGGTACGAAAATTCTCCCGTGATTTGTAAAATTGTTTTATTTTCACTATACACGCAATTTGACTTTTCGTCATTGACTATGATAGTATACCTGATATAGTAGTTATCGTTAAGTTTGACGCCTATATAATTTAGTGTAAATAAGTCACCTACATAAACAAATATTATGTATAAGCTGCGTTTATGTTGGTGTTTCGTGTGGACTGTAGATTATAGGAGTAATGATAAAAATATAATAATAAAAAGAAGAAGGAAAGATTGAAGAATTAATATTTTTCCTCTTCAAAACCGGATTGCGACGTCAGATTTTTATAACGGATCGGACGTGATAGTCTGAAACGTGGCGTAACTACTGGGTGCGAGTTTTTCTGTCTATTCCATTCTTACCGCTTATATTATATTCTATTTTAAAATAGTCGGACAATCGACGGACTACTAAATTATATAGGTACCGCCAATTTGGCAGCTTTCCAAACTATGAGTGTGATAAATAAATATATGTATATCATAATATATTATAGTATTATCTTTTTACTGCATAGATGTATAGAAACAAAGATACCAGAGACGTTTGTATAAATACTACGACTATAATATTATTATGTTAATGATGATGATTATAATAATAGTGATATCGATTCATATTATAATATTGTTAGGTATTGAAATTGGACAAACATTATACTCGTTCGCTATCACGAGAACGAGAGAAATTATTATTTATTACGAATTATGATATATGTATATATACAACAGTCAACACTGTTAAGTATATGAACTGTTAATAGGATTTGCACACACATTACGATCGTCATTAGAACACTTAGCTATGTACTATTATTATGATAGGTATTATTATTTGCATAAATTTAATATTATACATAATGTCATAATGTGATAAGGTTTATAAGGTGTAATCAGACACGACAAACGTGAATTATTCCACCATCGGTTGACAAAAGTATAATTTACTTTTCACGGAACCCGTTTCTATTATATTTATCATATATACATAAAGCAGCTATAGATATTCGCGTTACTAAAATAATAAGTTTATTGTATTTTGTCAAATTGAATAATGCATTTATTATATCCGTATTTTTATATTAATTAAATTACCTAATTAATTATTATTTATACAATCTATACATACCTAATACCTAATTATTATTATATATATATATATAGTATGAAGTTTAAAATGTCTATATATACACAAATGCATATTATAATTAATTATTTCTAATTATTTAAAAAAATTATGATTCTCATTATTAATTTTTAAATTTATTTTTCTACTTTGTACACTGATAAATAATAATATAGATTATTCAAATTACACATGCACATAACAAGTAATTTTTTTTTATTAAGACTAAAAACCAGAAAATTATCATAATGTAATAAAATTTTAAACTATTTACTAAAAACCTGTAAATAATTAGGTATTATAGTTTATAGATTTAATCATTAAGGCCCACAAAAGAAAAACAAATAAGTACCCAAACAATTATAAAAAACAAGAAATAAATTAATATAATTTTAGTAAACCCGTTTAATTCTGATAAACTATTTAAATTCGCATTAAGTTAAAGGTAATTAAATAAGGAATTGATTTTATTTATTATTATTTTGAACAAAAAAGTGTATAATTTATTTAGATGAATTAAAAAAATCTTCCGTCTAGAAATTATCTTAAGAACCATATAAGTCCCGTTCATTTTCAGACAAATGACCCAAAATGCATAGCCTGTTTTGGTATCATTATGGTAACCCGTTTAGGTTTTTTATTTTTAAAATATCATAACATGTTAACATATTATAATAAAAATATATTTTATTTTTATAATAATTGAACGGAATACAATAATTAATAATAATTTTTTTAACGGATTTTCTGATTAGTAAAATTATAAATTATTTACATTTTAACTTTGGCAATTAAATAAAATTAATTTCAGGTTTTATTAATTAGATATATAATTATTATAAACGTCTCAATATTATTTATGATACCAGTTGTTTTTTTTTTTTTAATAAATTCATCGCTTTAAATTATTCAAATATATTCAATTACCTTTAGGAAACATTAGTTGTTGCCAATAGTTTGTACCTATTATTAATATAGTTAGTACCCATCACAATAACTTTGTCAATTTTATCAAACTGATCAAAAAACTGGACTGATTATTACCTTTTTTAAATTTAAAATACTGATTAAGTACTGTTTGCTGATGTGTCTAAACCGGTTTATTTTGTTGTATTATCCAATTGTTAATATAGCTAACGGCCCATGTAGTTTATTATAAAAACGTACATTTTTTTAAATGATAAAACAAGATTTATACATTTTAAAACAAGTATTTTAACGTGTTAGGTAAAATTCAAGTGTTTAATTAAAAACCATTTCAGTCCACATTTAAAATTAATACAACACATATAAATTACTAAAACATAATTATACTAAAAAACAAATTATATTTCTCAATGACTTATCTTAATTAACTTATAGATTTGAAAAATATAATAATAATATTTATTATAATTATTTATGTTTTCATTTTAATGACCTCAATATGCATTATTGTTTTTTTAAACTATATACACGTGGGTAGGTTCTTAACGCTAAAGTAGTACTTCGATGATATAAAACAATTAGCAATTGATTTTTATATTGTTTTTCTATGTATTTATAAAATAATAAATAAACAAACCAAATATATTTGCATAAAATATTCTTGGTATTGAAGTAAACGCGATTTTCTGTTGTATTTAGGTCGATAAGGCAATCATAATGAAATCGATTTTATCTTGTCGCGCGGTCTTGTCCTCAATCTATCATCATAAAATTACAATAGTGAAATATATTATGCTTCGACGATTGGACCGAGCAATGGTCTATTATCATAAATATATATATATTATAAATTATATATGTTATGTGTATACTGTATAGTGTGTACGGATTCCCGCGTGGCACAATGACCCAAGCACGTACATTTAAATTCTTTAACGGCAGCAACGGATTGAACGAGATGTATAATAGTAATATTATTGCTATTCAATATTCAACAATAATTGTTTATCGTCCACTTTCTAAAGCAATTTTATTGAAATCGATCTCATATTTGTGTAAATATTACAAGATCATCTTCACATCAAAAATATAATTTTAAAATGCTTACAATAATTATTATAATATATAAATACATAATCATTGTATTGCCAAAACAGATTGATTTTTATACTATAATAACATAAAGGTATGTTTTTTCACATGGTTTCACAAAATTGGCGTAAATATCTATTCATTTATATTATTTTTTTATCATTATTGTCTTGTTATTCGTTTAATGTATTATGCTACATTGCTACTCATTAATATGATAATATATGATATATTTATGATGATATTAGTCAAAAAAATGTATAAAAAATAAAAAATAATTTATTAAGAATGTATTATATTATTATTATGTATTAATTTATTTTTAGTAAAATTAAATTAAATCTACGACGTATATACTTTGAAAAACATATACGTAAGAGTATTTTGAATATATTTAAACTATACATACATATATATATATATATATATATACAACTAAATGTGTGCTTAAGATAATGAAAGATATGATATTTGAATATATTATAATTCACTTGCCCATTTCATGAGTAAAAAATAAAAATATATTATAACACAATCATCTGTTATCTATATAACTAATATATATTTATATATAAATATAAAAAGATACGACCTAATAATCTGATAGTCGTGTTACTATAAAACCCGATGTAAAACTATATAATTAACTATGCAAATACGTTATAGAGTGTAGTGAAACTGTAACAAACCCTCCCCTGAAACACGAGTTAGATATAAATCTCGATAAAAGTATAGAAAATAGTATATATAACTAAACGAAAGAACAAGATTATATGTAATTTTTTTCACCTTTAATTTTTACATTCCGACAGGTACAATTGATCGTTTACAATAAAATGATATTCTTTAATAGGTACATATATGTACCTATCTACATTGCGCGAGCATATGCGACCATCGACCAAAAGATCGGTTATTCAATTTGTTTTTGTACATAGTAGTATAGTACAGAAATATGTTTTCTTCTTATTGCCGTATAATATTTATATATTATAGTAATATATAGAAAGATAATATATATATATATATACTTACACGAACGGACGTTCCGCAGCAAAGCAACTTTTAATTTTTTTTTTCTACTATACGAAGAATTGTTGCGATAAAATATTGAAACAAGTAAACGAATCACGTCCGAAGGACTCCATAAATATAATTAAGACATTTATTTATGCGTGGATGGCAATATATTATTATAATACATATATTTTGTATATACGTATACCGTATATACTATATATTATGTAGGGCGGGGAGATGTTTTCTTTGAACGACCTTGAGTCGATCCTGTGTGTCGTGCCATCACCTATAGCAGCTCCAGCAGCACATACCTATACAGTATTCGCTCGGATAATGGGTATGCGATGTAAATGTACTTATATTATATTATACACGTATGATTGGCACCGCTGTTATATTATATGTACAGCCACCGAGGTCGTCGATCCGATTGAGTTATTATTGAACCTTAGATGATGGCGTTATAATGTAGGTACACACACATACACACATTACGTTGTTTCCCCTTTGATCGGTTCTCTGACGAGTTGTCTTATCGAACACGTGTCGTCGTAACGTAAACTATATTATAGATGGACGAGACGAACTGATGGACCGACAGGACAAGAAGAAAGTCATAGCGAAAAATAATAATAATAAACAGCGTTCACGAATAGTCTGAAACTATAGTCATCGGACATATACATACGTACGTGTATAATATAATATAATAACAAGTACGTTTAACAATTAACGGGCAATTTTATTATTATTATTGTTGTTATTGTTAATTTAACGACGAATAAAATTCGCTCGGTCGCAAATTGAATTGTATATCTTAGGCTATTATTGTTATTATGTGCCTACATATATATGACTATCGACTATAAGTATAATATTGTGTGTATTAGAGTGTGTACAACAGGTACATTCCATACTGTCCTGCAACTATATAATATACAATATTATTTATGTCTTATACCATTGAAAACATAATATTATCGTCTATACATTGTTTTTTCCCCCGACAATCATATTATTGTATTCATTAATCCTGTAAATCTTCAGGTAATTATTTAAAATTTATAATGGGGCGATAAAATATGTTCAAAGCTATAGTGTAACGTTATATATCGTCGTAACGTGTGTAAAATTTCGAAATTATTCTATACGTTCGTTATTTTGTCCGCCATAACTCTTTTTATCCACAACAGAGCGTGGTGTTTCGTGACACACACTAAGACGTCTTTGAATATTATTATTATTGTTTATTTTACGCCAGCGGGCGATCTTTACCCGAGTGAATAACTCACTATAATACTCTCAGATTGTTACCTACTAACAATATATATTTTTTTTACACAATATATTATATTATATGCGTGTGTGTATAAAATATGATTTCTATATAGAATCTCGTATACGTAGAAAGCATTTTGGAACAGATAGTGTATAAGGACAGGCACACAGACTGCAGTTTACTCGCGTGCGCGCGCGTATTATCGTAATGTTTTGGAAACGATTTTGAAAAACGATATGAGTTTCGTGACGACCAGTTATTTTACCGGCAGATTAAGGTGCCGCCGCCGCCAAACCTTTTGTACGTTTAAATATACACAGAGCCATAATAATATAACATATACCGTAGAGTAGGTATAATAGTTTAGAATTAGTGTCGTACTCTCCTTTTCGTATACACTCGTATAATAATAATATAATAATATACGCGCTCGTTTTATTTTCCGTGAAAAATCGCTGGTCGCGTCAATAAATTATTACTGTAATAAGCCACACTACGTGAAAATTATTGTTATTATTATTATTATTATTATTATACACGAGAAAGGCTTAACCGTCACGTTTAGCACGCGGTATTTACGTTGACGCAGTTGATGTATTGGGTCATTAGCGCCCGATAAATATTATTTCGTACCTTAGGTTGGCTTGCTGTTTTGTTCTCCTATAGAGAGAGCCCATTATTCAGTTTTTATTCTATCTCATGTACTTACATTATATTGTAACTATTATTATATATTGTTGGATAAGTTAGATTATAATGTGTATGATTCGCAGCCAAACGAGTCTTTCATGGGTTAGCCCACCGCCGGGTATATATGTATACGAGTATACGTAGATATAGTGCCCCCGCCTTTATTTAAAACGTTTCTTTGATAATCGTTTTTATTACTCACACTTATTCTAATGTACCTACATAAGATTTTATGCGTTTATAATTAGGTGTAATAATCTATATCGAAACAATAAAACAATATTATATTATATGTACAATTAATTTATTATTCGAAAAATTAAATTAAAACTTCGTTATTTCGGCTTCTTTTCATTTATTGTAGCCAGAGACGTATATAGGTAGGTACTTATTAGTTATTACTATTTGTGCACTCGTAATAATCCATACTTATCGGATTATTCATTTTTAAGAACTTATTCTCTATGCAATACTTATAATGGTGATATACTCTGATATTATGTCATCATACAAAAGTCAAAAGTATTTTACTTAGCATAATATTTCGTTATATTTAACAGATTACATAAAATTGTTTGATAATTAATTTAGTTCTATATTCAGTAACTAGGTACGTTATGTAAGTAGAAGTCTAAACAGTCTTTCATACTGAAGATTTTTAATTATTAGTATTTAATAGAATTATTAGTTAGTAATATAATATGTATAAGGTATATAATGATATTTGTATTAAACGTTTATACAGTTTTTAGATTATCTTAATTAATAGTTATAGTCTAATCCGGCACGTATTTTTTTATTTATCCATCCATTGATTCATCAATCTCTGCGAATGTATTTTAATTTTTTGTGAATTGGGAAGTACAAGTTGCACTATTAGTCATTATATTTTTATTATATTTTCCTTATACCTATACCTACTTCGTACTCCAAAACGATATAGTGTGTTTTATACACGAGTTTTTCTGCTGACCAGTCCAATATTATGTAGTTATATAGAAGTCTAAGTGCGTCATCGCTGCCGGCATAATATTACAATAGTCAATAGAATATATAATACACAAATACTGCCATCTTTGGTGCAAACGGTACATTTTATCAGATAATAAATCCTGTATTGTAAACCAATAAAAATTAATGTCATATTCTTGTCCGGACACAATTATTGTAGTGTGACGTGCAGATATTGTCGTTTTCTTATTGATTCTATACGGACAGGTTTCCATCCTTACCTCCACAATACATAAAAGATACTATATATTTAACGATTGGTCACTATCTTTCACTCTAGCCTTCATTATCTTGTATATCCCTTTATAGTTTAAATTATATTTCATTATTATTCCTCATTAAAAAAAAAAATCTTTTCGTCTCTAAAAGTTGTCGTTTGTCTTGTATTGACATCTGTGTGTTCATCTAAATCTAAAACAATAGCATCAGACGCAACTATACATCGTCGTCTTACGGTGTGATAGCCATCACGTACCTATATTTAATGTATATATATATTATATGCCTATGGTGTTGTTTATTGTGGTAAACTACAACGGGTTAAACTCGTGATCCGCGTGTTAACGCGCCTGGTTCTACCAATTAATACGAAAACAAATATAATGGTGTGTATATATATGGCCCGTATCTATTTCAGATTTCTACGTGGATAACTACATTGATACTATAAAACCATAGGAGTGATTGAATACAATCGTGTTCGTGTTTAAAACAAAATACTACGTAATACCACGGTAAAGAAAAGAACCCGTTCACGTTAAAACTTTGGTATAAATTCGAAAAAACAATAATTGGCGCACGGTATTTACACTATATTATATACATGCAAGGAAAACGCAAAACTGTCAAATTGGGTTACATAATTTATTATGCCGATTCGCATGATGCTGCAAATTTGTACTTATTATATTACACTGATTTTACGTGCGTGTGTGCATGCGTGAACAATACACTGAATGTGATAAACATTATTTAGTATAATGTATATTGGTTAATAATAATTATTGGCTTGAATCTTGATCACGTTGGCCCGATGGCGGTGGTTTACAGCAACAGCGTTCGGATCTCTGATAATCGCAGTATCTAATATGGCGGCCAATCATACAACAAGATTAATGGACTGCTGTGGACCGCAGTCGTCTCCTGTGACCGATGCGTATCACACGAATGCACAGATAAGAGACGAAGGAACAATTAAAAAATAAAAAATAAACAGACCGTGTGTAGTACAGCTCCCGCTAGTCACGACCCAAAATGCAATCAATACGGTAGTAGCCAGTAGGTATACAGAGCGATCAGAATTTCGTGTCATACAAAAGTAACGAGAATTATATACGTTTTCAATGTTATCTTTTTGTTTTGTTTTTTTTTTCTAACATAATATCCGTATCATACTGTATATATGTAATGCGCGTAAGTAATGTATGTATATAAGGGGATGGGTCATTATTATATATATATGTATGAGTACGTAAATCACTGGCGTTCTTTAAGAGGACTTTTACCGGACAATGACTTGAAAACCGTTTAAATCGTCCTATCTACGTAATATTATAATATTACAATTTATAATGTAACCCTCCTTTTACTGTGTATGGACGCTTCTACATTCATTGTGTAAAACACATCCTATTGTAATGTATATATAATAATGTACATTATACAATTAGACAAAGACAACCCCTTTTCCATCTTATGGATCTTTAGTTCAGTATAATGACTTTGATTACGAAAACGAAAAATTGTATCTTCGGTGACATTTGCAATTTATTCAGCATCAGAGTATTACAAAGGAACTATTTTTAGTATATATGTACATAAAAGCGCGTTATTACCTATTTGATTTTTATTTAATGGATTCGACGTTCGTATAAGTAGTATATGTGTTCAAAACCGGTTCGATAACAATACATTCCAATATTTTAATAGTCTGAACTAAAAAATCGTATTTTTTTTTTTTTTGATGTAGGTATATGATATTATATTGTAGACTGCTAGTGTTGTAAATAGATCCGTAAACAACATTCATTGCAAGTCGACATTTTTTGAAGTAACGTGATCTTATAATCTTAACAAAATGTAATATTATATCGCGTATCAGTTAATATAATAAGTAATGTATATTATTACATTTAGTCGATTACTTATAATATATATATATATACACACACAGAATATTAATTGTGGAATTTTACGAATTCACTGTTTATAATAAAATATATTCTTTATAAAATCTAAAGCATACAAACATATTTAGAATCCGCCTCCGTCGTTGGATGAAGCCAAGACGGTCGCAATTATGTATATATTTTTATTATTTTATCGGGACAGTAGCATAATCCTATTTTATTGTTATTGGTTTTATTTTTTTATTTTCTGCTCTTAACATACAGAAAACGGTCGGTAAATTGACACTCAATTTTTTACATACGTATTATATTTTAAACAACACGACCTTCAAAAAAAAAGCAGACATTCTTCGCACTTTCGATAGACTGCAGCCGGCAGAGGATGAGTGTTATAATATTAAATTTATAATCGGTGTGTTGTTATTGTCGGAATTCCGAAAACGATAATCCAAATGAATACGAATTATTTTTGTTCATGTTAGAAACATCGTAGAAACTTTGTATGAAATAATATCAATTTATTTATAACGTACATTTATTTAATAATTCTGTTTAAATTTAGTTAAATGAAAACATCGAAAATAGATTAAAGCTAATAGTAAATTAATTTTTATGTTAACTTAGTCGATTCAAAAATTAAATTAAAAAATCACATAATTTATAAGCTTAGTTTAAGTTAAGTGTATATATTTTAAAGTAATCATCGAAATCTAAGAAATCCTATATAATTGGACTAGAGTGACCTATATAGTTGGGAAATAAGGCTAAGAAAACTAAGCTAACTTTAAACATTTAAACACGTTTACTCCCATCAGTGATAATTATAATCAATCGGCGATTTGCGTATGATAATAAGATTTAATTACAAAATTGTTAATATTTTCAAACGCAAACACAATAAAATAAAATAAAAATACACATAATATAATAAATATATTAAAATAAACGACGACTTGTCTTCGTCCGCGCTCTTCGTAATAATAATAATAATAATAATATAATATAATTCATGCTCCTGGTCGAAATCTTAAAATCTCTAACAAAAACCCACACGTTAATTCTCGGCCGGCGGCGGCGGCAGCGGCGACGTATATTAGCGCCTGTGTATAACATCAATGCGCGCCTATCAATCACGCGCGGAAACCGGTAAATCATTATTTCAATAAACGGGCGGCGCCCGCGCTCGCGCCACATACGCATCCGGATGTAGACCGGTGGCGGCAGATCATCGTCCCGTCACTGTGCTGAACCGGCGGCGAGTTAACGCGCGTTTCCTGATAATCGAAAAATCGTGTCCTTCCCCGACGGTACTTCTTCGCCCGTCTCGAATATTTTTAATCGTTTAATCTCACTCTCATCTTGCCCGAATATAAAATATTATTATATAATATATTACATTTTTCTTTTAATATACATATATATATATAATATAAACACTCGCCCGTCGTCGATTTATTATTATTTTCACTCGTATATATTATAATACAATAATATTATTATTATTATTATTATTATCATGCAGCCTATTAGTTACGGTCCGACGCGGTTAAACGATCGTGCGCGTTTTCAACTATATACGCGACTGACGTAATGTGACAGCGAGACGTGCGCGAAAGTTCCCCGCGTGGTTTTTATTTTCTGCTGAAAATACCGCCAGTGTATTATTATACTGTATTGTTCTGTATTGTAATTCGTATATATTATATCCGTTTATAACTAAACGCCGCAATTACCGGAGATTTTGTCGAAAATTAAAGAAAACATTTTTTTTTTATTTTCTTCGTTCCAGTCGCTATACATTAGAACCTATACCGGTACGGGTCATTCATTAAACTCGTCCATCTCGTTCGTATAAAAAACTTATCCTAAACGACTCCCAGTTTCGTATACACTCCATAATATATACTAATAAATCAATTTGTGACCTCCCACATACATACTCCTCTTATTCCTTTCCTCTCCGCTCTACGCAACTGCGGTTGCATATTTCAAATTCTTACAATTATATCCCACCCGAGTTATAATAATAATACTATATGTTGCATATTTTATATCTTTACTTTTCGTACAATCTATTCCATTCTCAACGATTTTTTTTCAAATTCTATTACGTCCAAAAATCACTTAACCACTTATATTATTATAATTAAATTATCTATACATCCATTCGATTCGGCTTAAAAGTTATTGCGACATACGTTTATGTAAACTATGAATATTATATTTACGTTGGGAAATACATTTGCGTGGTGGAAGAAAATCTGTTTGAAAAAAAGAGATGCACAATATTGAACCGTGTACCAGGTGTACCTATATTATTATTACGATACGAATTTTTTTGTATTGGTGTTTGCATTTTTATTAAAACAAATTAATTTTATAAAGTATTAGGTACATATCGAGTTTGAATATTTTGTTTGTTTTGCATTGTATAATAACAGAACATATTTGATAATTTGATAGAATATTAGTGAATTTTCGGTCTTTTTAAAATTTTATAAACGTGAAAATTGTTTGTCAATACATTGTGTTTAGATAACATTTAAATATATATATATACACGCCAAAATAAATTATTTTAAGGTCTTATTATCGACAATTTATTAATAATTGTTATTTATTTTCGTTAATGTAATTGTAAAAATACCATTTGAAACTTAATGTCATTTGTACTCTAGACTGTATATATAAAATAATACTAAATAATTCAGTGGTTTTTGTTAATTTTAATAAAAATAAAATTTATTCAAAAGTTATTCATATATTATAACAACATTGGTATGTCGTTTATTATAATTTACGTGCCAAAGTCAAATGACAATGGTTAATGTTAGAATGAATTTTCACATCGCAAATCCGCATCTCGCGGACACGGGAAAGACGCCACCATCATAAAAAACGGCTGCTGTTGGTTTGGAAATAATGCGCCGCACCGATAATAAACTACTCGTATATTATACGACTAGCGTATATATATTATATATAATCGTGCATACCGTTGTCCGGCGCACGTCGCACATATTGTTATCAACATAACATATATATTATATTTTATAATATATTCATATATCACCGAGCTGATGGTCATATCTCATAATATATGATATTGTTATAAACGAGCAGATAACGTTGCTATACATTGTGGCCTGAAGGCGGCCTAAATTGTATTAAACTTTTTCTCTCCATCGTTAAATGAACTTTATAGTAAGGAGTCCCTACTAAGGACTATTTAATTTTTATACATTTTTAACTAGTTCCCATTTGGTTGAAATATTCGATTAATAGACCATAAACAATATAATTGCTGTACAAAAAAAAAAAAAAAAATACAATTAAAATAGGTAGATTTTTTTTTCTATGATATAGGGAAAGTATATATATATACTTGCATATTTTAGTAATGATAAATACGACGTGTCTAAAATCTAAATCGTTATAACAATATTATACTCAATGTCGGGAAAAGATGACCAATATTAGTATCTATATAAAATATAAAGATAGTAACTTAAAAAAAATAATTTTTAATTATCTAGATAATATAAAATATTTAACAACAACTTTCTAATTTAAAATATTTAATAACAAATTCTCTAATAATTAATATTAAAATCACTCATTTTTTCCATATCGTTATCATTATATTTATATAAAAATGTTCCTCATTTGATTTATTATAATCAAAATTATTTTAAATGCTTTATTTTATTATGTTTTTCGAATTCATTGCGTCCTTTAAGAAATACAATCTAATATTACTAGTTACTATACAACAACGAAATAACATAAATTTGTAAAAATCTATAACTGAAGATGGTTAACAAGTGATGGTAGTGTACACTCATATAGTTTGTAATAAACTAACAAAATGATAACTTTTTAATAAATTATAACAACAAACAACGTGATTACCACCTAATGTATAATATTAATGTTAAAGTAGCAATTGTTTATTATAATAATGTATGTTTAAAAATTATCTCTTATCTTTTTATATTTAAAAGGGATAGATAAAGATAATAATGATAAAAAAATGTATTACAGATAAATGTTTATAGATATTCCCAACACGAATTATACTTAAGATATTACTTTTGCGTGAACGTAAATTAATAGAAAATTATTTCAACGTGTTCAAGAATTTCACTATAACCAAATACGAAATAGTAACAATTAATCTTACTAAGTAGACATTATTAATTCTAAAATAAACAACACACGTCAGCGTGGAGTGCACTCCGTTAACAAATGTAATTGGGTTATTATTATTTTTTAAACGCGCAGTGTTGCTTTGCGCGAAGTATATGAGACACTATTAATTTCGGTTCTAGAAATGTGGTGTTTAACCACTCTTCTATAATATAAAAATATTAATTAATGAAAACGAAATCGTGTTTTTATTTTATTCTGTGCACCGAAACTCTGAAAGATTTATTATTGGTTTTGTAAATAAAACCTCGCGTGCGTTGAAAGTTTTATGAAATCCGAGACATTGTTAACTTACTATTCCCCAACTGTATAGGTAAAGTGTCAATCCCAATGATATATTATTTTCATTACGTATTTCACCATACCCTGAGTATAATCTGATTTACTGTGTAAAATATATAATTTCAAACATCCTTTCACGTGTTAAATTAACGTTTTTCGTTCGTAAATAATTTAATCCTATATTTTAATAATAATATTACGTATTACTTTATTTTTCTATTATAATTAATTTTTATATATACCAAAACTCACTAATTTTTTTTTCATTTTATTACGTTGCGAACACATTATTTTTATACTAGTTTATTTTACGTTTTAAATCGTATTTCTGTATAAATATGTCTGAGTATATTCAATAATAAGTATATTATAGTCATTTTTAATTTTTATTTTTTTTTATGAAACTCGTTATATTGTTTTATAATAATAATATAATATAAACTATATGATAAACATTTAAAATATATATAATTTTTTTGGTTATCGACAGACAATCGTGTTAAACTCCGTAGCATATCATTGTGTCTGTTTGACACTGAATCCTTTTCATTCGATACATTTGTCGTTGACGTGTGATCTTCAATGAATAATACATGTCTCGTTGAGTTCTCGATTTGGAATACAAACGCATGTAAGTTCCGTTTCGGATAATAAATTCCATCCCTAAAATCTAAATCGGTACATGTGTTATAATGTGTATGTATAGTATATAATATATTATATTATATACTCTGATCTCATGGTGATATACACAAAGTCGGGTAGTTACTCGTCGTATGCTATACAAAAGGTTAAGTTCAGAAAAATCAAGACTGACACGCGTTAGATCGAAAAAAGAAAAGACTGTATACCTATAAGGTTACTTTATTTGAAACGTTTTAAAACGTGTCTTGCCAATGGACTGCTTGGATTTTTTTTTTTATATTTTATTAAATCAAATTCAACGCGTTTGCTTTGTCTATTGGATTGCAGGAACGCGTTTAAAAATATTCTTCTGTGTTGTATACCGTTTGTAAATAGCTGTTGTGATGATTTCTATATAAAAGTATTATTGAGTTTAGTAATGTTAGCTTGTTTCATTTATTATATACCTGGTTAGATATGTGACAGTATTAGAAAAATAATACCCTTACCAAAGTTATAACATGTAGGTACAATCAGATAACAGTATAATGTATCTGATTATATGCCTATATTATTGTGTATATAATGTGACCTTTTATTAAAAAAAAACAACGTTTTTATTTATTTTTAATTGATTTAAATTATTTTTTGTTACAGGTAAACATAAACACGATATTAAAGATGTTAATAAAATAGAAAATAAAATAAATGGATTTCTGTCGTTCTATAAGGCAGCGAATCATTAAGAACAATGACAGAGTGGTGAATATAAAATTATATTATTTTACTTATCTATAAATTATAATATTGATTGCATTATTTTAATCATTTTTGACAAATGTTAACGTTTAAGTGAATATTAAAAAAGATTCTCGTGTACAAAATATAACGTAAACTTGTATATTAAATATAATAAACGTTAAAATAACTGTTTATGAGTAAAATTTAATCCGTAACATAAAATAATAGTTAGGGATAAAATTTGCGTTCGTCATTGATGCCATATATAAGGTTGATATCTGTGTATAAATACTTTTATCACAATTAAATTATTTGAATTCAAATTGATTCGGGATTCGAGAGCACGCTTAATTTGTTCCGTCTGAACGGCCGTACAATCTATAATGTAGACGCGACGACAATAATAATAATTACAGTCACATTGTCATTGGACGTAAACCTCGGGGACAATTATTATCACGTATTATTTAAGGGACCAATTGCCAGGGGACGCGTATACAATATATATATAATATATGATAATATATATATATATATATTGTCCGGGCCAAGACGCTCCGGGCAATACTTTTATAATACGTGTGATACGCAACGAGAATACACTTAAGCCTATTCGTTAAATTATATCCTTCGACGAATGACGCGATGAGTCATTAATAATATATAAATAATAATAAAGGGTAAAATAATATTGTTTATTGTTCTTTTGAGAATATTACGAGGGAAAAACGGATAATGTTTTCGTTTTAATTTTTTTTTTTTTTTTTTTTTTAATATATATAAAGTTGACGACTCTATACTGTTTATATACGCTTTTCGTGAGTCGTCGCGTAGACAGTCGAACGCAAGATGATTCCTTTAAAAGACAACGTGAGCTATTATTCTATTTAACATAACGTTTTATACGCGACGGTAAATTATCAATGGATTAATACGTTTAGTGTACAAATAGCGTCTTCGACTTATTCGGAAACCCGTATACTAACGCGCTGTATAGACGAACACATCTTTTCTCGCGCAAATCAATCTCAGTCATCATATTACATTATATATATATATAGGTACGTTTTACGAGTTACGACCATGTCGTACATATTTTATTTGATCGTGTATTATTATTATTATTATTGTTATTATTATTCTCTATAGTGTCACAGTGTTTATAGTACGATAATACATCAAACCGGTGAAACAAAAGTCTCGTGTATATGGACAAGTACATAAGTTAATTTCATAAATATTTTCAACAGGCGTTTAAGTCTATATAATACCGCCGCAAACATCCGGACACATCTTTTTAACTCGTCGTGCGAAGTTCTTTGAACGTGTGTCGACGTGTTGTTATTATCGATACTATTGCGTGCGTATACAGTGAAATTATCTACAGCAATGGATTCTTGGGCTTCGTTATAAGTATATATATATATAAGTATACTTATATAGTAGTTGGTATTAATAAGAATCCCATTGGCGTTTAATCGCGTTTGACATTGTGCTGTTTGCTACAACACACAATGAAAGAGATTCCGCCGCACGGCTTTGGCGATTGCGATCTCCGATGCGGTTGTTCTTTGGTGTGGGGCAAATAAGGTAGGAGCGAAAGAATACGAGGGGTTCCGAGAGAGTTGAGACGTTAATTGTTCGGTAAAAAATAAAAATAAAAAGTTTTTTTTTTTTTTTTTTTGCAATCGCGCGTGGGGAGCACCGGTAGATTACATTATGTATTTATAACAGTGCACGGACACGGCGGAAGAGTGTAAATAATAAAACCTGGTGGAAAAAAAGAACAAAACAAAACATGAAGTAAATAAAATCTCGTCGTAACCGTGAACCTGGTTGTGTGTCGTTGGCACGCGTCGGCGTTGTGCATTCCTCGGGCACGGATAGTGTATACCTACGATTTATCGGATAAGACATTGTGGTGGTGTGCTTGGTGCATACTGTTCACGCAAGCGCGTGCGCGCCGACCGACCGACAAAGACCGCACGAACGACCAAAAAAAATGATAAAACTACAAAAATTACAAAAATGTCCTCACGACACGTACTCGTCTTCTATAAAATATATTATAACGTCTCGTTTGTTATCTGATGCGACAAAACTGACTGTCGGCGCTCGCCATCTTCGCAACATGTATTACCGTTTTTCATTTAAAAAATTTAAATTATTACACCGTTATATTGTATTAATAACACTATTTTAACGCAATTTGATGTATTTAACGCGTTCGTAAAATAATTCAAAGAGCGGTCTGCGTGTATAATACTATTTATAATATAAATATAGGTATGTATGCTACTTTTAGCATAGAGTGAGAGAGAGAGAGAGAGAGAGATAGATAGATAAAACTTTAATGTAAATGCGGATCTACGTTCTTCCGTATGAGCACATGTACAGAGACACCGAGATAAAAATAATAATAATAATAAATAAATAAAATAGAAAATATTTATATATTTAATACCGGAACGCGTTGAAATGGCCTTTTTAAGTAAAACCGGCGACTGCCATCTCATTCGTTCTCTCTCACTCTTTCGTTCCTGTCAGTTCACACACACACACACACACATGTATATAATACTCGTCGACTTGAATTTATATATGTGTGTGTGTGTGTGTACTAATATTTATAGCGCAATAACAAATTTGTACCTACTATATAGTACACGCCACGTAATAAATATCACCGAGTACCCATATAATATAAATATATAATAATATATTGTATACGACGAGCGAAGGCGATCGTATATTGTAGATAAATCGTTGAGCTTTTTTGTATGACAGCGTCGTGTCCTCTTTATCAAAAATCCGTATATATAGTCGGTTAGATTATATACTTATATGTAATATGTCCCGTCAGAAACAACTTGGTACACGTTATAATATTATTATAATTCGTCGATTTAAGTTAAATTTCAAAGTACTATGTTTTTTATGTCATTATTTTACCATTATTTCTACGTTCTAAACGTTTCATCGCGGTATGATAATAATTATCGTATATTTTCTAGTTACACTATCATACTTAAGGAAAAATATGTGCCATCGCTATAGAGATAGGTACCTCTAGATTATAGAATATTTATTATCAATAAAAAAAACGCAATAATCCTCCTCGTTGCATATTTTATAATTAATCTATGCAATATTATGGTAAAAATGTATATATATATATAATCGAAATTATAATACATTCTTTACATTATAACAAACAATTTTTTCCTTTTCGCGATTAAATATTTAAATTATTATTTTCGACATGCATTCAACGTAGCATTTGTTTTATTTATTGAACGCTATTGTACGCTGCGCCGTTTTAATTTTGCAATAAATGTCAACAATTCTTTGATATAACAACATTATTAAATATTTAATGATGGGTTTAAACTTTTATGGTACTAGTTTTACAAAATATAAAAAAAAACTGGTTTTCTTTGTAATTTTTGTTTTGCACATAAATGGACGTCTATTTTAATAAAAATATATATATCAGTTACATATTATAATTATTTGAATTATCATCTTTCATGTATTAACTCTTAACTCGCAAGAAAGAATATCAATAAATAATTTTTATTTTAGAATTTTTATTTGCAATATTTAATAGTTTGTTTAATAAACTGGACTGAATATCATAAAAATTATGATGTGACTTGCTAAATAAAAAGATACTTTTTTCATAAAAAGCGAAAATTCATATGGTTATTTATATTTATTAATGCGCCACAATATTTTACACTAGTGTTCCAAATAAACAATCCAGATGTTCAAACTAACTCACGTAATCTTAATAACCTGCCAAAAACATATTAACCATACGCGGTAGAGTTGATAATAGCCAATGCACAACCGGCCTAAACAGTAATGTTGACATTTACTATATACAATTGTTTATGAATTTAATATGAATTCAATAAAGGGTGATATATATATAATTTCAATCGTTGTATTCATATTAAGTGTAATTTACAAGCAACTTGATAGAATTTCGCGACTTATTATTATAAAAAACTGTGTTTGAGTACTGTTTTAACATAATATAACCAGTTTTAAAACGAAGGAAAAAGTTTAAACATTTATAAGTACATAAATTATTGTGAAATTAAAATCAACAATATAATACGACCTTTAATGTTTTAAATATAATATGATTAATATCATCATATAATATAAGATTTTTTTTAATGAAAAATAGTTGATTAATTATATTATATAGGTATAACATTGCATTTATATCATAATGCATAATCGATGTTTCAATATACATATTAATATATTATAGTATATACCCATTTTATTTTGTTTGTTTCGTATACAGAGTGATAACACGTTTCGAAAACGGTATAGAGACAACATATTATTTCCGTATGTCGTTTTCCAACCATTTTTATAACACGAATTTATGATCGCTCTGTATACACGTATATGATACTTTTATCTTGTAAAACGAAATTCATTATTATAGAGCCCATAATCGATTAATTGTAGATAGGTTAGGTATAATCGAAATTTCCTGTTTTCGTTGTTTTCTTTTGTTGGATAAATTATATTGTGGTCGTACATATAGGTATAATATATACTGCAGCGATACCCGTACGTGGGGGAGCGTCTTAAGAAGCTGCTGCAGCACGTCATCCGCGATGTCAACTCTTCAATAAAGACGGTTTTGGTCAATAATATCAGAAATTTACACGATTTTACACTTAAAAAAACGTACATTTGTTTTCGTGTGCATATTATTTATACGTCATGTGTATGCGTATAATATAATATATTTAATGAAAACAATAAAGACGCAAACTGTACGATAGAGCATAATAATATAATACATAGCGTTGACCGGAGGAGAGACAAACCAGTTTTTATTTTTAACGGTTATTCGTGATTATATTTTATCTCGTCGTCTCTCTTCTCATTCTCATATATACGTTCACCTCTACGCAATATTGTAATAATATTAATAATTAATAATAATATAATTTCTATTTACGGATGGTATTTTTATTTTTTATTTTGATAAAACGGGCTCATAACGCGCGCTCGCGCAAAGATAATAATTAACGACTAGTTGGCGGGTTGATTGGCAAAATGCAAAATATATGTGTACACACATACACATACTCAGACGTAATATGTAAAACGTCTATCATATACTCACAGACACACCGCACACATACGCACGCTTTGCGTATCCGATGATGACGACGGTGTATAATAACATAATACAGACCTGTTGTCCGGTGGTTTTTTAATTTTATTATTATTATTATTATTATTTTTTTTTTTTTTAAATATTATTATTTATATTTATATAGAAGTGAGTGTGTATTATGGACGCACACTTTTATCCATTACCAACGTTGAAAAGAAGAAGAACCAGTTTCGTAATAAATAATTAGACTGCGCTGCTAGGCGGCGGCGTGCGATCAGGAGAGCGCGAGCAAGCGTTCGCGAGAGATATCCGACTGAGACGTTCCGCACAATTGACGTTTATCGTAATTGAAAAAAGCTCTTTCTTTCTATAATGTATTATACGCCCGGTTATAATCATGAATATACATGTGTTTGGGAGCGAAAAAAAATTGTATTTTATAAATACTTCAATCTTTAATATCATAAATATATATACATATATTTTTTTTAAAATCGAACCCGATGAAAGAGTTTGTCGTTGACGACGTATGCCGCCGGCAAAATATTCTGCGTTTGAATGATGTTTCGGGGGAAACTCGCATAGTATTTAGTATTGTTACGACGCGCGCAGTATTTTTCATCGAATTTCTACTCAAAGTCTCTAAAACATTAATTATATTACAATAGATTTCAGATAAAATTTAATAATACACTTGCCAAAAGTGTACGATAATTTTGCGACAACATATAGGTATTGTAATACTTTTTACTGCAGTTGATTAAATATTTTTATGATTTATTAACAATTATTCGTTTGTTGGTTATTAATTTATTGTAGTTACTCTAAAGACTATTAATTATATGTTATAGACGTCATTTTTCGTGGAAGAATAGGAAAATATAATTTAACCTACATAGTAATGATTATTCTTTCGGAAGTTGCCGTGTATAGCAATATACGGCATATAGTTGTTTTGCCGCAAACCATACCATTATACTATTATTATTTTGTATTTTGCTCTATATATAGTCTGGCAGTAGCGACGGTGTCTGTTCTACAGAGGCATAATAATAATAATTGATAATAATTATAACATTATTTTTTATTAGCCATTTTTTTTCTTTTATAGTGAATTTTTCTTTTAACGCGGCGTTCAGGAAAACATTTTACGATTTATATATGACAAAAGTTAACGCGCACTCACGTAGGTATATATATCGTCTAAAATGCTGCTTGAAAACAGAGATAGTAAATAATATTATTTATCGAAATTGTTTTATAATAGGTCATCTGGCGACGGCTATAAAACAATTAAAGACGGCAAACACATATCGTACATGTATAGATATCGATCTGGTAAGTATATAATTACGCGAGCTAAATAATTGCTATTCAATATGTAGGATACGGTTCCACTAAAAAAACTATCTATACATTTTATAAAGTGTTATTTGGACCGTCGTAACAAGAATTATTTATAAAATTGTTTGATCTTTGAAAAAATGATATCAAAATACTTAGTTTATAATGGTGAGCTGAATTGCTATAGCTTGTATATGGTCATTAGTATATAAATATTGTATTATTTACAAAACGAATTTAAACTTCAATATATTAATAATTTAAATAAAATAATAAAATGATTATGATTTTTGCCTTATTTGTTTATTGATTTATTATAAATGTATATTGCGTTATATTTGTTAAATTTAATTGATTGAATTAATCTTTAATGATATATTTTGTTATGATATGAATATATTATATTTATTATTGTTCCTTAATTTTACTTAATTTTAATATAATATTTTTAAATTACTTCAATATATCGATAAGATAAGATTCACGTTTATATTATATTAACCTCCAAAATATGTAGAATATTATAATTATTCGATTATCCTAGGTTATATTACTTTGAAGAGATCATTTCTTGTTAATGGTCTGTTATAAAAATGTCAAAATCATTAAAAACTACTCCGTCACGTAAGTATCTATATAACTATAGTACAAGTTCACGATTATTTTTATAGACCATTTCTTATATGCTTATAATATAAATACTCGTACAAATAATATGAAATACAGATAGATATATAAATTCTTGCGATTTCGAAAAGTCGTGCTCGGAATTTTTACGCAATAGCATATTAAATATTATATGGGTAATGTATGTTATGCTACGTCGCTACTGCAAAGTCGAGTCAACAATAAAAAATAAAAATGTCGGCTCGGATTTTATTGGTGCTATAATTGAGCTAGATATTAGGTTGGATTTTTTTTTACGATTAAAATTAGATTTATAACGATGTTTGGACGCAAATAATATAAAATAATAAACGTCTACAACACTACTACAGGTAATAACTGTTAAAAGCCAGTGACCCTCAGCAACGCGGGAATATTATACACAATGTCTTTTTAGATGAAATGTATATAGCAGCAGCTCATTAACATTATCATTGTATCAGTGCCGTAGTAGTCATTATATATATATATATATTTTTTTTTTAATCTAAGATCATAAATTCAAATTTTTAGTAAACCAACCGTATAGTTTGGCGATTTCACGATTGTTACCAAGAGTAATATATATTGTTTTTTATATTATATACCCTCGTAAAAGACAAAACCTTAGTTTTGATACTATCGTTGAACACTGACATCACACGAGAAATACATAAAATATATCTTATTATCAAATGTAATTAAAAAATCCAATTATAAATAATAAATATTAAAAAATAGGTTTTAGTGGTAAAATAAGTAAAATAACGTTATTCTCATATGTTTTAGGTTACAATAAGCATTTAGACTAAAACTAATTCTTCTTTTTAAATTGTATAAAAAAAAAAATATAATGAATTACTTAATAAGATATTATATTAGCATTTAACCTGATATACCAATAAATGTGCAACTGCGTACCCTACAAAAATATCTGTCTGCTTTAAATTTTTGATGTAATAAAATATTTTGTATTTTATAAATTATAAACAAATAAAGTAGTAAAGCTTAAATATGTTATACTAAGTTTTAATTAATTATAGATACTGTATATACAATGTTTATCTTACTCAATTATATAGTAAATCAAGAAGTATTACTACAATCAAAATTATTTTGCAGTCTGTACACCCCGCTAAAAAATCTTGCGCACGCATAGGTTAAATTATTCAACTTTTTGCTAATGATTATGAGTTTTTAATTTTTATATTGGTAATAAAATGGTAATAACCATAACTATTAAGTGATTAATACTGTAATACTACCTGAATGATTTTCAGTAAAAATAGTATTAGATAGTTTTCAAAATAAAACATTAAGCATTTTAAGACCACAGGAGAAGAACGTGACGAGTAGTTATTACTGCGACTTAGTAAGTTATTGCCTCGTATGTACAATAAATGTATTCTAAGTGCGGCAAGTATTTCAGGACTAAACACGCTTTTCCCGTGTCTTAAGTTTCTAAAATTTAGAGTCGATGAGTATAAAAAATTAAACCATTTCAACATGTTTCTCTTGCATAGCATATATTATATTATATAAGATATATTATGGTGAAACACATAATATATAGGACTATTTCTAGTATGTTATTTTTAACAATAATATATATATATAGGTATATGTATTTTCATTATTCAATAATGCGTTTTCATAAAAAATTACTCGTTATTTTTAACTATGTATAACGCTAACGGCTAATAATTTTTCAACGATTACCGGGGAACGCACGCATGACACGATCAATCATTGGCCATTGATGATTTTGTAATTAAAACGGACGGCTATTCGCCGAAATCATAATTTCGGTACCCGCCATTATTAAATAAAAAAAAATTAAAATACCATTCGTATCTATACGTAGATACAGACACTGTAAAAATAATAATTACTAATAATTATACAAGCATTATACATATATTTAGGTACACCCAAAATCAAAATCTACAGACTAACATATTATATTGTAAGATCTACGAACTTGTCTAGATCGCGTGATTAAGACGTCTTTAATGAATTTATAACAATATAAAATCTATTGAAAATATAATTTTAATATAAATTATAAGTACCCAAAATATAAATTTAAATTTTTCTTACCATAGTGTGTAAAACATTATTATTATTTATACATTTATTTATTATAGTATATTGATTATATTAAATTTTCGTAAATACAAAATAATAACGTAGTCAAATAAAAAAAATATTATAAATGAACAATGAGTCTTCAATAAGTCTTGTATAATTTTAGAAAATTTACTACCTACACACAATCTTTTAAGAAAACATACACCCACAAATTAATCACAGACGTTATTTTTATATATCGTTGTATTTGTGTTATAAGTAAACTTTTTTGCATATTATAAACAATTAGACATTTTATATAAAAAGAAAGAAAATGAAATATGTATTATACCTACGTTTTTAAAACAATAAAACACTAACCATAAAATTATTAAACCGGTTTTAAATTCTCAGATTAGGTTGATTTTATCAATTCCGTGTCCATATATCATTTTTACAATAAAGACCTATTTTCCATAAAACATATACTGAATTCCATTAAATAACATAAAAAAACTTAATTATTTTAAGTATATAAATGTTATGATAAAATTTATATACATTTGCTATATACATTTGATAAATATTAATTTCGCTTATGAGTTTAAATGAAAAATATTGAATTCTACTCCTTTACTTATACTTTTTTACATTAAATTTCAAACTGTAATTAACCGAATGAACAAAAAGTTAATCGTAAATCTCGAATTTAGATTAATATGATTTAAAAGTCGTTATTTTTGACAGTTAAACTTTTCAATACATTTTTTTGTATTTCATAGTTGACGTCAAAATAAGTTTATTGCACATTAATTATTATATTAAAGCAACCTTTTTGTATTTTGATATATTTAAAATTTTGAACTAAAACTGCCCGACACAAAAATAACTATAACATCAAGGAAAATATTAATAACATTGTTTTTTTTTTTTTTTTGTAAATGTTCATAAAAAAAAATAATTTTAGGTTAATTATTATTTTCTAAAAATCGTTATCACAGATTTTGTTTTATAACGAGTGTTGTTATAAATTTGTATTCTCAGAACAAATTTTTCAAAAAAAAATTAAAAAATATATTCTCTTCCATTAAAAACTCCTGAGAACGAAATTGGTTATCATAATTTCAACTCTAAACGTAACAGCTGACTAACATAATGTTTTTAAAAATAATTTGTACTCGTCAAATGGCTAAAATTAAATTTTAGCAATGTATAAAACTAATTTAAAACTTACTATTTATTAACAAAGTAATACTACGTCATTTAAAATTTCAGTTTATTTATTTATAGGTATGTATTTTAATATCGTTATTAAAACAAAATAAATATTTAAAGCTAAAAAAATAATTATTTTCACCATAGAATATTCTATGGTGTTTTTAATTTTATTTTTCTACCCCATTTAAAAATTACCAAGTGCCAATGTTAATTTTAAATATATATATATTATTTTAAAATAAATTTTATTTTATTTGTAAGTTATTTTAATTTTTAATTTAACAAAGTTGATATAGGTACAAAATTAACTAACTATTAACCTTTTCAATCAATGTATTTCAATTGTTATTCAACTTATTTAACACACTTAATATACCTTAATATCATTATAACTTACCAGTATTGTAGCATTTATATTTTATTTCTAGTCGATTTGTTTTCCACAGATATTTATTCTATTGTATTTTGTATACGTACTTATAACAAAAAACGGTTGAGTACATACTTCTATTATATTATACGACGATGTGTATACACACAATAATAATAATAATAATAATAATAATAATAATGGAATCGCGTAATTGGCCGAAATCCTAACGTTTGCCACCAAGTATGTTTTGATGTATTTTATATATATATATATATATGTATGGATATACAAGTGGATATTTAAAGAACCGGATAGACTACATCGTGAGTGGGATGGTCAATATCGCCTTCTCGAGTGGTGTGTATTATTATTATTTTTTATTTTTTTTTTTGCTCTCTTCTTTTATTTTCGGCGAGGTTCATGTATATATATAATATATATTTACGTTCAATGCAAGTATTATTATTATTATTACATTATACACACGCGTATTAACATTGATATTATACAGGATGATCAAATTGCATACGTAATAACAATTTTCTCGTTATAATATTCGAAAAATTAATAATACTATTACGAAAAAAAAAAAAAATGATCCAAGTTTTTATATACACTATTAGAGGATTAATATTTTGTAACAATCTTTCGGGACGATTTCCAGGGTTGTACGTTAATAATGATGATCATCCTGTATATTATTCTCATTCAAAATAAGAGTCACTGTGCGAGTTTCGCGCGCCAGATCATCTGTCCGCTGGCTCTCTCACTCATGATCTTTTCTCTTCCGTATAATACCTTGGCCGCGGGTGCTAACGAGAGATTTCACGGGACATGCAAATGTATACAATTGTTGTGGCGAATATATATATATGTATATATATATACGAGATAAACACAACGCACTTGTAAATAATATTTATTATATTCGTATGTGTGTACACGCGATTTGTGTGTTTTTTATACGTGGGCTACTTATATTAGCTATATATGTTTAAAAAAATTTTTACATGAATTCTACGTGTACGTATACGCTCTGACGTGGGTCGTTCGATCGCTGCTAGTGGTTACCAAAAAGCGAAAACACCGGTTTCTATGTATTTCATAATTGAAATAATTATCGTGTCAGTGCACTATCATGCCGCATTGATGATAATAATATTGTAGTCCGTACTATAGAATTAAATACTATATAATATAATTTGACTCCGCTTCGTATAACACTGCTACTTCAGTGGCGACTTTCTCGTTGGGATTTTTTTAAGCCGATGGTAACAAAGTAAAATTAAAATAATTTGTGTTGTTTTTAAGACAATTAGTATTTCGTGTTACAAAAATGAAGCGAATTATACGTACGTTTTCAAGAATATTGCAGGGGATAGAGTCGATGGCAACAATAATATTGGAAACGTACGTATAATAATCCTTGCAGGATAATCTTTATAGAATGTCAAAGCTATTTTAGAATGTTAAACTTGTTTAATTAATCTATTTATTAACTAGTATATTGTATATAAATGTAATTGAAATTACTAAATTATTAATTTTATACAGAATTCTATGATATAACAACATTCAGGGTCGTATTTAAAATTTTGACGCCCGGGGCATTTTTTTGATTCCGCTCCTTTTTGTTGTGGAGAGGGGGAGGGTGTTAAAAATAACCGAACAAATTCAAATAATTAATATGATTTTCTGTTCCCTTAATGAACTAAAAATTTGCTCCCCACCTCCCAAAAAACGGGTCTGACAACATTCGGTTTAGGACACTGTTATAAACTCATTTTCAATATAACTTTTTTGTCACATTTATTTTGATCACCTTGTAAATTATGTACAATATTATACTACATTATACTACAAATATTTGTAATTGTATTCTGTAAGTACTCGTTTATTCGAAATAAATGCTTTTATAATTAAAACATTTTATTTGTAATTTCCTATTGAATTTCATGTAATAGGTACCGTTTTATATTATACTAATATCTAAATTGTACGTGAATATTGGCCAAAATCACGTAGAAACATAATGATAATAATAATAATGATGGATATGTTTAAAATATTTGATACGAATTTTTATACATAATGTAGTCGGTCCCGTTGTTAAAACCATTTAATTATAAATAGTTGTTTTACAAAGTCCAAACGGAAGAACGCCTTGAACGAGTTAAAATTAAAATTGTATAGTGAGATGTTACAAATAGTTTGATCATAGACATAGTTAGGAAAATGATCTAATCATTCTGAATCTGCTCATCTTGTGTATTTGACTAACCTAGTGATAGCTATTGAGGATTTCCGTATTTCCTATTATGTAGCCTGTAGGTATAATAATATAGTTATTAATTTTATTAAATTCGTGTGAACTCATGTATAAAACATATAGTAATAATGGTCTAATCCAGCATAATATAAACAACATAAGTTTAAGTTATATTGGATATGAAACTTTATAACTTGAATATATAATATTTAAATTAAATAAATCATTGCACTTGCCACATTGTAATGTAATGAAACTGTAAATAATTAATATTATTGTAGATCAAAATATTTTCTGAACACAAACACGAGTAATATAATAAAACACGATTCCAACTAATTCTATATCTATACAAGTCTATAACCATATCAATTATGGAATCATTGTCTCGGTTCTGTTTTTTTTAATCATTATTGTTTATGAAATTATATTAACAATCGTACCAGCTTGTACTACCGAAATACCGTTACAGTATACCTTTGTTAGCCATAAATGATTATGACATGCCATTAAGACGTGGCTTCTTGTACTCTATAACAGTAGTATATACTTTGTGATTGCTCTGGGCGCTTTAGCATTCATTATATTATTTCTTCTCTCTTTTGATTGTTTTTAACCTTCTATCATTATTCTATCGTGTGTTTGTGTATATGTGTGTACACTGCATAATACATAATATACCTAATAAGATTTTGATACGTCAAACAGGATTTTAGTTTTCGTATAAGTACACGATTATTGTCATCATCATCGTATTAATATTAGTTTTTATTATTCAATTGGTCTCATAATTATTTAACCATTTTGGCAAATTCAAATTAAAACGATTTGAATTATATTACTATATGAACATTAAAAATTTAGCATTCTTAGATGTTTGTTTTACCTTGATTTTGAAGTTTACATTTGTATAAAATAAAATAAAAATACGTGCTGGAATTCGAAAATTATTGTAATAAATACGATGGAACACCAAAAAAAAAAAAAATTATATGGTTGTACCTACATGCCACAGCCGCTGTCGCGTGTTTTGATTTTATCGTTTTCTATTATAATAATCTTTACATGACGTATACCTATAGGCTATAACAATAGAGGTATGTGGCTAACCACACGAAGACGAACGCGCGCTATATTTTGTATAGGAGAAAACAAAACTGATTACCTTACTATTCTCGCGTGTAACAAAGCCGATGCTTAAACGTAGGTACTACGACTACCGAATTCATGAAATGTCAAATATTATGATATAGGTACACAAATACATACATAATTTTTCTTCCAATGCCATACGGAACCTAAAATGATTAATTATTTTATAACGATACCGTCGTTTAATTTACATTACGATTATACAATTTTATCGTTATATGTTGTACTATTATATTATATACACACACAATAAAACACGGTCTAATGGTTATAATATTATAATAAACAAAATTAATTGATTTTTATATCGTTTTAGTTGTCCGATTGATGAACGAATAACTATATCGAAGCAATTGATATAATATTTTGCAGAATGTCTTACATATTATAATATTATATTATGATATCCACCAGACAGCTTAAACGAACTATATATATTATATAGTAAAACATAATATTATTATTATATCCCTTTGAAATGTAATGTAAAATAACGTTTTATACCTTTTTGTACGTGTGCGTTTGTCGTAATAATAATGCATGTTTAATATTATCGCTAATGGTTTACAAATTGTATCTCGACAATTTTCAGATTGTTATCGATCGTAAAATAAACTAATGCCTCTTGAAATAATATTCCTCTGTAATACGCAATATTCGTACATTGGTTATTCAAATATGCGTGTATATAATAATATAAAACATACAATTATACAATCGTGATGCATTGTACTAGATATCGATGTATATTATTTTTAATGAAACGTTTATATTATATTGTATACTTTTAAAAATAATTGAATCATTGATTTAAATATTTATACTTTTTTAATATTACAATATTTGTATCTTGTATGTATAACGTTTAAATTGTTACTAGTTTAATTTGTCTTTGATTGTTTATTTATAAAAAAATCAATTACACTCACGTATTTATATATTATAGGCATTAGCTGATTGAAATAACTCCTTTAAGGCACATAGGTATAATACTTTTAGAAAGT
The DNA here is from genome assembly GCA_013282895.1 of Eriosoma lanigerum. NCBI lineage: Eukaryota > Metazoa > Arthropoda > Insecta > Hemiptera > Aphididae > Eriosoma > Eriosoma lanigerum. The sequence goes on from CM023359.1 coordinate 26,742,715, forward strand.
TGTCGTAATTTATTTAAATTTCGTTTTTACTTATTTTTTTTGATTCGATCCAACTTAAATAAAAATTTGATGTAAGATTACTATTTTCTTTCGTGGTTAATTTTATATTTCATCTATACTTATTGTATTGTGTATAACATAATAGGGAAATATACATATAGGTAACTATTTTTTTGTTTTAATGTAACCATATAAATAATATTCTGAATATTATCGCTCTTGGCATAGAACACAATAGGACTAAGAAGCAAAAATTATAATATAATATTGGATATCCTATTATAAATACGTTGAAAGTTTGATTTGGTTATGATATGTATCGGCAACTTCAAAGGTCGTTTAGAATTGTATGATTTCTCTGTAGTTGGTATTATATCTATCCATTTACAATACTCCTTTAATCTTTATAAATTATTGCGCGTTTCAAACTCAACAAAAATAAAATATACATTTTGCATTGATTATAATTTTTAGTCCCTAACCATAAATGTCTGCAATGAATTCAAGAATTGTTTTATATTAGACGCGATTAAAATTCTGTGGATCCCTGATTATGTTTAGAATAGTAAAAGAAAATTGGGACTAAAATTATAGTCGATGAAAAAACTGAAAATGTTGGGTCAACTATTTAGTTTGTTATTTTATTAATGTATATTATAACCATTGACCATACATACATTATATTAATCGTTACATTATAATACTTTACTATCAAAGATATAAAAAAAAATATAGTTGTAACACAATACAATGTGAATGATGGTGAACATGGACGCCAATTCGAAATGTGATTACGCGCGACTACATAATAAACGACTGTTTAGTTTAGTCGACCAAAACAATGAAACAAATCGATATTTAATGGTCTTATATTTATCCTGGGGAAGAAATATAAACAATGACCTTCGCTGTTACCGCGATAACCATCCGTGGTTTAAAGGGGAGTGTTGCAGCAGCAGCAGTAGTCGGGACCTTAAATAATAATTACTATCTTAATAAAATTTTACGTTACTGGTTCTCCCCTTGGGTTATAAATTCAGTGTAAGCAAATAATATATATTATAACATTAACGGTACTACATATTATGATAGCTAAACGAAAATATAAGAAAAAATATCGCGCTTAAGAACAACAACAACTGTTGCACAAGCCCACATAATCTAACAGAATAAAATAAAATTCTATTTATATATATAATATATTTTTTGTGAAATATCTGAATATCTTTATAACTCTAAATCTATAGGCAAAATTTAAAAATTTAGACCTAAAAGCCCATATTATGTGGTTGGAATTTTAGAAAACAAACTTGTAATAAACTAAAATTCATATAAATGTTTGGTATTTTGTTTTCTATGATTTGTATGAAATAATACATAATATTATTAAATTTATTCAAATAACGGCGGCAATAGCATTTACTAATTAAATTTAAGCGCCAAGTTACGTACTATTCTAATATTATAAATTTATAGCAATAGAGTGTAAATAATATTATTCTGTGTAGAAAATAAAAAAATTAAATACTTATTACATAAATCGTAATATTATAAAAAAAAATCATAGTAAATATACGACCAAATTTTAACACAAATTTTAATAAACATTTTCCTACCAAATAGCCAAATATATTGAAGTCGACAACATATCTCATGAAAATAAATAAATAATTGTTTTAAACATTTCAAATATAGTAGCACTGAGATTAATTAATCTGAGAGAATAAATTAAAAATAATACCAATTTTCAGAAAATATTACCAACACACAAATAATTTTAAATGTTTGTCGAATCTTTCGGAGACATTGCCTTATGTATTTATAAATAAAAACACGCTAACTTTCGCCACACTTGAATAATACAGCGCTTATACAGTGTGCACACAAATGTTTCTGCAAACATAATTTGTTTATGTTTTCGATATTGAGCGTATCTATGATTTATTTTAATAGGAAATTCTGTCTATAAACCATATTGTATTAATACTTATCAGTCTATGTTTTTATTACTTTTTTTTTATAATATAATATAGTGCGTAATGTGTGCACGCGTGGAACAAATAACCCGCGGAGGTGTACGGGAGATCTGCGGATTTTCTATTGTTGCCGCGCGCTTGCCGCCACCGCTGCTGTTGGGCAACGTAATCGCGCAACCATTAGACAACATAATATTTTCAGATCGTAATCCGAATATATTATATTATAAGTTAAATACGTCCACGAGCTACTCTACTAGATAGATATAGGTACATATACTACCATTACCAGAGTGTCGTATCGGCCGACCCCATCGGCAACGCGTGGGCTTCTGTGGGCTATATTATTATTTATTATTATTTTAAATGTTGCCACCGCCACACTCTGAAAACATTATAATATTAGTATATCATAATATTGTAATGTCGGTCTGCTAACAGTGATCGCTATAAATCGAATTGTAAAATACCAACTAAGTACACCACACGAAAAAATAGTACCTATAAATACGTGAACGATATTCAAAATATTGAACATATTTCATACTTATTTTGAGTATATGTATTATTAAATATTCAAAGGATCCATATTCCATACACTGTATAGTCTCCTTCACCGTTCATCTATCAATCTATTTATTTTTAAAAGTACACATATGTATGCATTAGATATTATTACCTAGTTGAATACTTTGGAGAAGTCGAAAAATAAAAATGTGTCCGTTTCTCTAGACGAGTGACAATTATTATGATACGAAATTAGTCGTGTTAGGTTGGGTTAGGAAGTTAACTTATCGGTTTATCACTGTACTTTAATTTATTATTTGCGGTACAACTATTATAGCATATACAAATTTATATATTAATATATTATGTGGTAATATTTTACCAAAATACATTTATACTTTATCATCATTGCGTGGCATCATGCACAAGTGTCGAGACGATTACAATATCGTAATAAATGCAAGAAACGGAATCTATTCAAAATTACGTAAAGCGAAATGTTTTTCTCACGGTTTTTATATCTGTACTTATATTTACTGTCGTTTTATATTATTGAAATTATTATTATTATTATTATTATTTATGTAAATCCTTAACGTACATTGAATCGTCTATCGATAGTATTAATACATGTTAGACGCAATCTTGACGAAAATAAACTCGATTTTATACATACATACATTGTAATACAAAAACGCGTTTCGTCCAAGTGTGTTTACTGTGTCAAATTCTAAAAAACGTGTTGTAGCCTCTGTTAACCGGTACCGGTAATTTGACGATGCGGATGGTATACAGAACGCGGTAATTATGTTACCAAAACTCGCGTGCGAGTTACGATATTTTCATACCCATATGTATTATTAGGTAAACGATAACGTAGGAAACGATTCGCGAGATCGTTTTTAATAATGTAAATTATTTTTTATTTTTCATGTGTATAAAATATTAGTATATATTTCGAGTATTTTACGCTAAGTGCTTCGAGATAGTAAGTAAAAAAAATGATAAGTATCCATAACGATTTTTATAAGTTAATAGAATAACAACGGTTTGTTACAGAATATAGCAGTAAGTATATAAGGTACCTATAGAAAAATGACTCGAAAATAACAACGTACACAAAAATGTGTGTACCAATATTATAATTATATATTTATTAAAACTATGCTCTAAGCGATCGATAGCTGTTCTATACGTAAATAACATATTATAAATAATACATGTTTACTTATTTATAATTTAATTATAAGTAAAATAAAAGAAATACTCGATTAATATGTAATTTTTTTTTTTTACCGGTCATTTGTTGCTCGATTACAGAGTGTGGTTACGTATGGTATACATAATATCATGAATTCTGATTACCTATGTGATGTTAAAATAAAAAGTTAAATAATGTATTCTATATTTTTATTAATATAATGAAATTTAAAACACGGTTAACGCGGTCACGGTGTGTTCATAGTCGTGTGTAACATATAGTCGTCGTCGTGATAATCGTTGACGTTATATATAATATAGCTGCATCAGTATAATAGATTAGTAGCAGATTATCGGTAGCTACGGTAGTCAACGTGCGATATTGTCGTTAAAAAGAGATTTAAAAAAATAAATAAATAATAAAAAAAACCGTACAACGAATCGCTCGCGTAATCTTTCTGACGCTCGTTCAAGCCACACCACCAATAGATGCCCAAGACAATTGTCTCCGTATTTTCTACACGCGCCTGCAGCACGTGTTTTAGCCCCGTTTTTCTACGCGTCTCGCGCAATCCATTGTCGGCGACCACTTTAAAACGCTAAACCGGTATGTCGGTATCTCTCTACAATAACCACGGTATATATATTACACACACACACACACGCTATGTTATTTGTACACCGATGAGGTGAACGACCGGACCATGCAGCGATGGTAGTAATACCATTCACAAAAAAAAAAAAAAAAAAAATCGTTTAGAAAACGAAATTCTCAATGTCGTACCGTCGACTCTTCTCCCCCCCGGGGGAAATCCGTAAAATGGACATCGCGCTAAAATAGTGAGAAAGAACTGAAGTAAATCTTACTTGAGTTTATGCAAAATAAAGGTGGAATATTGTTACAGTCGTGATGCGAAAGGGGTAGATAGCACACAATAACTAAAACATTTTTGATTATTTTCTCGTGTGATTTTTCGAAAGGTTACAAATAGTCTTATTAGATAGTCTAAATTATTATACAATTTTTTTTATCAAATTCGGACCCTTAGAAGTTATACAATACATCCATACGATTATATAAATATTCGAGTATTTATTCCAAAAATATTTTTTTATTCATTTAAAAAAAGTATTTTACCCGAAAAATATTTTAGTAATATTAACCTTTTATTATGACAATGTATTATCATATTGTAATAATAATAAAATAAAATATGTGAAACATATTATCGTACGTATAATCTTAAATTTAATTTTTGCAACATACGTGAATTCTGTGCGTTTTATTTTATCGGTTTGTCTGCAAAATTAGTATGTCAGCAAATCTCGAGCAGAATAAAATACTCTGAAAAAATGAATCAGTTTCTCTGTGGTTCGTTAAAAATGAAATAATTGTTTCTAAAATTTGAATTAATTGTAAACGCCGTTGCCGCCACTTCAATGATAAATATTGTACATTTATTCAAGACAGTATATAATATTATATACTATCATTATTTTTGTTGGCCAACGGGAAATGCGTTTATTATTTACCAGACAAATATCTCACGTAAAATGTATCTTTTATTATTAAAAAAAACTATTTTAAAACATAATGAATATTGCTCGGTCAGAGAAATTTGCGAGCGCGACAAGATAATTAATTTCAATACATTGCATTTTTCGTCTTTGTGAGTCTTCATTTCTTATATTTCATTACACTGCACCATAATATAATATTTTACTAAAATATATAAAACTTATAAAAAAACATGTCGCAGCACAATGGAATTATGAATTTGAAAAGTATAAACTGAAAATTGAAATATTTATGTTTCATGCAAACCTTTGCGTTGTTTGTGTCAAGATTATACATCAATAATAATTGAACATGAGTACAACGAATACTTTTTAAAATCGACTTTTTTATTTAACATACTTTTTTGCTTAACATCGACGTCATATAAATGATTATAATTAAGGTAATCATAAAAACAAAAATTTTACATTAACTTTTATTTTAAATTCAAGTTCTGACAACGGAAATAGTATACAGGGTGTTTCTGAAATGAATGAGGAGATTAATATAGGCGTATTCAGTAGGCTGAGCAAAATGAAGATATTTTTGAAATTTTTATTTATCTTCAATACCTGAATTTTATCGATATATCCTTAGAACAGTACCTTAAATGTAAAAATAAATACGCATATAGTA